>WEIU01010293.1:8977-23619 GCA_013389925.1 Aegithalos caudatus
GGCGGGGGGGGCAAGGGATGAATATACATGGAGTATTGTAAAACTTAATGCATATGTAACACTCTAAGGGTTAAAAGGAAATGTGAGTGAGTGAGGGGCCGCGCATGCCTTTGGAAGCTATCCCGCATCGCGCCCAGCACTGAATAAACCACATACCTACTTTAAAACTCTGCCTCTGAGTTTTAGAGTTTTTCCGTGCATGTCACTATTACTCAAACACCACTGATTTTCACTAGACTCACAATGAGCTCCCAAATTAAATCCATCGCAAAAAAAACTGTATTTAAACTGTATTTAAATGTCTAACTGCCCTCCATACAGCTCCTTCAGACTGAGACATCAGTCTGAACCCCAAGTAGCATCACTGCCATTTTCTGCAAGTGTCCTTGTACATATATTTCTGTCACAGTGGAAAACACAGTTCAAACTTCCAAGCCATCTAAAGAAAAAAGAAACACATCCCCAAAAGCTATTGAGGCAGTGGATCCCAGCCATGGCAATTTACTCTGTTAAGGGTAAAAAGACAATGAAGTCTTGAGAACCCAAAGCAACCAAAGAATTCACAAAAAGAGACATACTGATTCCTGTTTCTACTAAAAGAAATTATCACCTAAGTCGTTTGAGAGGCTGAGCCAGGTGAGTGATTCACGTTTTCTTAATTAAACAAAGTTTTAACTTACATCAGTCAACAGAAGACTAATTCCTAATTTCTAGCTACACCAGTGGGCAGCCAAAATAGGTGGATATACCTGTCAACCTCAGAGCTACCAGGTTTATAAACAAATCAGTCAACCAAACAGTTTTTTCTGCTTGAATGCTGTTACAGATATTTGCCTGCCACCACACCCCACAGCATTTTGTTGGCACCAGCATCACATCCCAAGCTCCTGATCCCAATTTAAAAGCCTCTGACAGGCACAACCTGTAAGCCTCACCAGCCTCAGTCATCCCAGGCTAGGAGAGACAGAAAATTAACAAATTAAGCAAATCCATCTCAGCTTCTGTGGGCTTCCTTAGTGCTTCCTCATCAGATCTCCCTTGCTAAAGATCCATGAAAGCACTGCTGGCTTAAGCACACCCTGAAATGCAGCTCCCTTCCCTCTGCATACGAAGCTTTTCAGTTCCTTTTGGGTGAGAGATCACAAAGAGTAAGGGGGAAATATACACAGAAAAGAAAAACTAAATCAGGATGGGATCCAAATCCTGCCAAAATCAATTGCAGCCTATAAATTTCAGTGGGGTTTTGATGTAGCACAGAGAAGTCAAACAGACTGAATGGCAAGCAAATCGATTTGTTAGATGCTCAGAAAACACAGTGAATGATGCCTTGGGCAGAGACTAGAGAGCACTGATCTCCTCTCTGAGACATTAATTTTGAAGAATTAAGAATTTTAGGAAAGTTAAGATTGCTGAATTAGCTTAAGTAAAAAGATAAGCTTTGCTTGCAGTTAACAGAAGCCGGATCTTAGATAAGCCGTCCCGGATCTAGTGACTCATTGCTTGTCAACTTTATGTTTGTGTAGCTGTGCTTGTAATGAAAAACAAAAATGTGGTAAATAGATCTCAAGGATACAGACTTCCCATGTTTTGAAGGACCTGTTGAACACAGGAAACTATATGTTCTACCAAGGATTCATTTGTCATGCATGCATTGAAAAGGTAAAAGGGTCAGAACGAGGAAGACTCATTTTACTTTCTTGTTTTAGGGACCCCTCCAAGAATAAACCCACCAACCCATATCAAAGAACAAACTACGCATGCTTAATGAATTTTTAGCTAATTACCATATAAAGCGGAGAATGGGAGTTTCCAAGGTTATGAATATGCATTTGTGTTTTGAGTATTCAATACTTCTGTGAATAAAAAGACACTGAGATTTTCTGTAAGACACGGTGTGTATTTGGGAGCTATCCCGCATGCTGTCCGGCATCGTAATAAACNCGCATGCTTCCTAGCGTCGTAAAAAACATACACTTTCTAACTTGAGCTGTTTGAGAGTTTTTGTCTGTCATAGTTGGATATCGATATTAGATCAATATCCTTATTTTTTTAATAAATCACTGTCATTATGGTTTTCATATACATCACACACACATATGCAGATCTAAATAATACTGAAAAGCGAAAACACCAGAATAAATGCATTCTCTAGCCTGATTGAGCATGACAAAAAATATTCAGGAGAAAATATGACCCTTCATCTTCACTTTTGCCTCCAATATTAGATGTTCCCATTATTTTTAAATAGCAATAGGCTGGCAAAATTACAGAACATTTGAGACTTGCATTGAAAACACGCACTAGCAGCAATTACTTTTTGTGAAACTGCAAAATATCGTGAAATCAAGTCTAATTTTGAATGCACACAATGAGAATCAAAATATATGTGACAATTTTTCAATTTCTAATTCACTTATCTAAGCAAGCACATATTCCCATTGAGTATTTAAGATTATTTTTTCAATGTTAGGGAAAAACAGGACTAAAATAAAAGAAGTTCTGCAATAAGTTCTGAAAGGGACATTTTCAAACATGACAGGTAATAATGGAAGAAAGAAATAAGCTAGTCATTATAGATCATGGTAAGAAATACAAGCAGAAGTGTCTGTACATCATTATGATTGCTAATTGCAGTTCATCCTTATGGTTTGTTGTCTTATATGCCATTGTTAATTTCACTAAACTCATGGTAACTCTCACCCAAGTTTCTCTTGCTCAGAAAAAACAGAAAATAGAAAAAAGTCCTAGGCTGCCAAACTTTGGATGTGATATTCAATCTATGCAGGAATTGAAGGCTTTGTAGTTCCTCAGAGTGTTTATGTGAAGCCTACAGCCTCAGAGATGTGGCTGCTTGCATTTGAATGCTTCAAGTATTTGGTTTCAGGTTGATCTTTTGGGGGTTGGATGGGTGGGGAGTGGGGGTGGTGTTTGGGGGATTGTTTAGTGCATTGGGGTTTGGTTTGTTTTTTTTTAATCTTTGTACCTTGTTCTTTTTAATATAAATTCTATTTATTGCAGGTTCCAAACACATTAAAAACCTCCTCAAAATTTGGGAAGTCTAATAAGTGGTGGAAACTGTTCTGAAGTACAAAAGCTGCACTGCTGTCCCCCAGGTGCTCCTTGAGACAGCATCGACCAGTAAATTAACATGGGGGTTTCTTGTTCTCTAAGTCCTACCAGCACTTCTCACTGAGGCATAGCCTCTCCCACCAAACACCCTACACTGGCTCAGCTGCATTTGTCCCATACTTGCAGCAGCCCTTCGAAGAGCAGATGAGACCACTTTTTTAGCTCATCAGCCCGCAGTTACAGGTCTATGTTCCCCCTTCCTCTCTTTGTTTCCTTTTTAATTGTACTACTTTGGACACGAGTAGTTCTTCCTGCAGTGGAAATCAATTATGAAATAAATCTAATATTCAGATCAGACTGTATTAGAAGGGACTACTCATCATATATATAATATTTCCAGATTACATCTTAGCATGGCTCACTGAGTCATCACTTTGGCATTCTCACTAAATCAAAAATTAAACAAAGCGAATCAGTCAATTAATGGGGTTTCTCCTTGCTCTGTGCACATATAATCCTTTCAACTCCAGCCCTTAACTCAATTTGGAGCAGGGAGTGCTCAAGATCTGGGAAGGAGCAGTCATTGTGCAGGGCTGGCTGCTCTGGTGCAGGACAGGACACCCAGCCCAGAGTCTGAACCTCAGCCACACCAACTCCACCTGGGCCAGCCACAGCTCCAGCCTGAGCCCCTCATTGCCAGCAGAGACTGCCCAGGGAAACAAAACACCAACCCCATCTCAGCTCCAGCCTGATCCCCTCATTCCCAGCAGAGACAGCCCAGCACTGCTCAGGAGAACAAAACACCACCAATAGCCAGAGTTAATAATCCCTTTTTCTCCTTCCACACACCAAAGACATTTTCCCCCTAAACCTGTGCCAGGCATGGAAGACACTGGGAATCTGATCATTTCTTCATCCATCTGACAACCTGGCTGCACACAGAGCCAGAACAGAGAGAACATACAAAATGCTCTGATCCTCAAGACACAATCACTTGCTGATTATACACACAGCATTCAGTTTTCAGCAGGTATACTTTAAGGTAAAGGGAAGGATGGGTTCAGTGCACAAGAAAATATTTTGCCCTTGAGAAATACTTCCTAGGTCTGAAATATCTGTCTGTATCAGTACAGACACAGACCCAACGCCATCAAATGTGATTTATGCAACCTCTCTCCAGATACAGAAGAGTTAGATGCTTGATTTTTAAAGCAAAACAATGGCCTGTATAAACTCCTTTTAGCACAAAAAGCTACAACGCAAGTCATCATCCATGACCTATGCCAGTGCTCATAAAAGAGAGAAAGAATCACAGTTAACAGTTCTCTCCTTCCAAAGTAATAACCACACTGGGGCAGAACAAAGCTGCTTTCAGTATCCAGCTTCTGAAGAAATAGCCATATTCAAATCTTTTCTCAGCTGGGATACAGGCAAAGCAAGTGGATAAATATTCCTTTGCAGTAGCAAAGATGAGATTGTTTCTCCCTCTTACACATAAGTGTTTGTGCATTTGCTCTCCAATTCAAAAAAAAACCCTTCTTTAATTCTCCATTCCCTCCTCACATGCACTGTCTCCAAATAAAGAAATTCTGGACTAGTGATGAAGAGTTCTAGTCTCATTAAAGTCTGTGGAGAAGCTTAGGAATGGATTTAGATGGGATTAGAGCCTTTATCTAGATTTACAGTGCTTAATAGCACAGCTAACAAACAAGCTGCTCTGCATAAGGAGAAATGACGATTGTATTTTTCTTGACTGGTCATTTTTCCCCCATCTCCCCCTTACCAGCATCTGCAATGTCTGTGCACGTTCTAGCTTACAGTATTTTCCCACTTTTCCCCAGTTTCTGGCCTGTCTAGCTGGACATGTGGTTCTGACTCGAGGATGCCATCACATCAGCATCTGACCAGTTCTCTGAATGTAGGAGATGAGGTGTGACCCCTCTGTCTAACTAACGGTGCTGGTTTGGGTCCTTTTCCTTTACACAACAGCACTTTTCATAAAACTGCAGAAACTCAATATTTTTGAAGTCCCACTGACTTTGCTCAGTTCAAGCTTTACACAGATGAAAATATTTGACAGACCATGTAATCATGCACAGCACTGTCCCTAAGAAACCAAACTGGGATGTCATATTTTCAACAAACATAGGGGTTGAGTATAATTTGTTGTAACTATGAAACTAAAAGCCTAAGGACTTATACTTCACCTTGCATTTGCGAGGAATTGCTGCTATGGCGAATTGGATCAGCAGTACAAGCTAACAAGAGAGACAATCGCAGCTACTAAGGCAGAGTGCTACTTAGATATATTTGCATCATTTCTCTTGTACTTTATATTGTTTAGATAAATCCAAATAATTTAACTTCATGAATATTTCTGCACCTCAGAAAATGACTGCAGATATCCATCACCAAGCACAAACTCCTGGGTTTTGGACCAAGGACTCTGAAAGACAGCATCTTCCTAACAAGACCTACTGCTCCAAGTGCTTCCACTGGGGAACATCTGCCAATAGGTTTGTCTCTGCTTGTTCTTTTATTGTGGCAAACTCCCTGGAAATCATTTTTAATGTCCTAATCACCAGCTTCCAACACACTACCATTGCAAAGTCAGGCATGCACAGCATCCTGTGCTTTAATGCTTTCCAACAAAGTACTGATCATTCCAAAACTGTTTGTTCCTTTCAATGCGTGTGTTCCAGCACCTCATCTCAAAGTCCTCTATCTGCAGCTTTGTCAAAACAGCTCCAGAACTGCCTGCTAAGCTTCATAATTATGCTAAGTACCAGAATCTAATAATCCATGGGTATATGCAAAAGCTACCTGAATGATTACCCTTACTCGGGTCTCAGTGCAAAGTAGAACAGATGTCTGTGTACAGAACTTGCATTACTTTTTATAATGATGTGAGAACAACAAAGTCACTTGGACATTGCCCCAAGGAGCCATTCCCAAATCCACACTTATTCAAACCTGAGTGGGAGCTCCAGCAAACAGCTGGACTGAGGAGCAGCAGGAAGGGAACTTGAGGAACAGCACTAGTTCTACATAACAGCTTTACAAATATCCTCTTATTTTTATACAAGCAAGTATTTTACTTTTCTGATATGCATTGTTTTGATTTTATGTTACTAGCTATGACACTACCACCCCAACTGGTTTTCTTTTCTCCTCCCTGCTCCATCTCTTTGCAAATCGTGTTCTCTCTGGCAAATGTTTGTCTTCACCTGCTTTTGAACATGAACACATTAACACAATGAATTGATTTTATTATCTTTAAGACATCTTCTACCTCTGATTACTTCACACATAATGCACAAACACTCACATGTAATCTAGACTTGTAGGGCATACAGACTAATAATTATATAGTAAAGAGCTCCCATTTAAGTATGTGTCATTTACATTTAAAATCCTGTTCATTTTTCTTAACATTCTATATTAAAGCTGATTTAAATTATATCCTAATACTGCCTTGTAATTGCAAGAGTAAAATTTAGTATTTATTCCAAAGTTAATGAGTATCTGTAACTTACATTAACTGGGAAGCAATAAATTACAGTAAAGTATGATTTGCTGCACTAAAACCTAGCAGAAATTCTATTGCAGCAGAAAAGGTAGTTCCAATTCTAGGATTTACAAATTAGTGCCACACAGTGGACAACAGTCAGCAACAGTCAGCTCAGGCACAGAGATAGCTCTAGCTGATCTTTTAATCCCTCTGATGCCAAGAAGTCCCATCTGAACATCATTTCCATACTGTCTTTCAGGTCTTCAACATCCATAAGCAGGGCATAAGAAATGCAAGGTTTTGTTTGTTTGGGTTTTTTTAAATTGAGACATGAAATGCAAGCCCCACCAAGAAACACGCTGCCTTTTTCAGAAAGGCAAACACCTCCCATTCTGGGTGCAGGCTGAGCTCAGCTTCCAAGGCAGAACAGGACAGGAGGCAAACTGAGGGCTACTCCACGGAACAGCTCTGTCCTCCTGAAGGTAGGTGACCTGCACAGACCACACAAACCCAGCCAGGATTTCATCTGGAGTTTGTTTGCACTATGGAATAGAAATCACTAGCATTTTAATGGATCCACTAGGAAAGAGGTACCATTTTAATACCTCTATGAAGGAAAGCAGAACAGGAGTATATGAGTCCTGTTTTCCCAGGCTTGGACAGTTGTGTCACAGCCGCTGGCCACAGTCACATCTGTGCACAGATTAACACAAGGCTCAGATGCCAAATAAGCCTGCTCAAGTAAACCACAAGTGATAAGAGAACAGCAGAGAACAGAAAATTTGCCTGATGAAAGCCCAAAGACAGCATGGTGCTCTGAAACACTAGGAACACATATTTAGTAACTACTCAGCACCATCACTACAAGAAGAATTAACCTTCTCAACTTTTTCAGAAGGCACACACCTGGATTTCTAAAGAAGTGAGATTTGTTTATTCTACACAGATGTAATTAACATCTACAGAGTGGATAATATACTTCACATCTGCTTCTGGTTACTAATTTAGCCAGTCCTTGAAAATGGAGGCATGCAAACTGGAAAGNTAGAAGCTCTCTCAAAAGTTCCAATTTACCAGCATAATTGTAAGAAATTAAGTAAAAATTACTGAATTGCATCAGTCATGGGCCTGTTCTGCACACAGACAAATAAATTCACATCTCCAAGGGTAGCACTGTTATGGCCGTGGTGGTTTGAGGACAGAAAGAAAGACTTCTGTCATTTCTTTGGATATTTTATTAGGAAAGATTGAACAAGTCTTCAGTACATAATCCCTTCACCAGATCTGACAAAAGCAGAAGAAAACTCCAGGCTAAATACAAGTTAGATATTAGCACCTGTGGAGGAAAGAAGGGTGTTGAGTGGGGGAGATGAAAGGTTGGCAGCTGTGGAGAAAGGAGGTAGGACACAAGGAAAAGGGTCCACAGGGAGTCAGATGAGAAAACAACAGAACAAAGCACAAAGACACCAAAGGTACAGGTGTTTTGAGCCACGCTGCAGCTGCAGGAGCCAAGACTCTCTGATCACTCCAGGGAAAGAGGCTGGATTTGATCAGCTGCCTGACTACCGTGGTCTCTCTCCCACCACAGCCTCTCAATGAGAGGTCCAAAGGCAGATGCTGTGAAAATCCCTGGGAAATTCCAGAGGGCCATCCTGGGCTTAGCCGGGGTGTGCAAATCCACCTGGTGCTGATGCCCAGCCTGCCTGCAAAGCCAGCCCCAAATTATCTGCCATAGACCCTTGAAGCAGTGAATGCTGGAGACATTCCTGCCCAAGGCATCACTGCCCTCTCCCTTCCTGTGCCAGGGGTCTGTCCTTAGCTCTAAGAGCCACTTCCCCAAGGCCTCTTTTTACTGCATTTTCTGGAGTGTTTCAAGGAGCAGAGACAACACAGACTATTCAGGGCAAGAAACCCACTGGTGCCCTGCTCAGGTGGTATCTGGACACACAGGGATCCTGGGGAGCAGCAGGTGTGAAGCACTGCTGAAAAACCTGGTCTTTAGATGCAGGAGGGTTTGCTTGAGTAGAAATTTCAAACTGCACCTCTCTACTGCAGCCAGATGAAGAGTACCTGTGTGATTGTGTTTTCCTGGCCCCTTTAGGGGTACATCTGCAGTGTACCACACATCTGACTGCAGAATGCTGCAGGGAAGTGCCAGCTCCGCTCCCCTCAAATGAGGGTTGTGTATTCCATATTCCAGCCAGAGGAAGGGCTCAGCACAGGACACAGCAGTGAGCTGACAGACATAGCCCCAAACCCCGAGGCAGCACTGAGCTGTGTCTGCCATGCAGATGTGCCAGCCCATGCACAGATGGAGTCACTAATACAGAGCATCCTAGGGTGCCCTGCAGAAGTTTCCTCTCCGTTGTTCACAGGGTACTTCAGCATCCCCTGGTCTGGGCAGGTCCTGTCCCTTTGCAGGCCTTTCCCAGCATGATCATGCCTCAAAATCCAAATTCAATGGTATAAAGCAACAAAACCCACTGAAATATTGATTTTGTAGTCAGAACAAAGTTACTTGGGAAAGTGAAAGCTGTGCACCTACAGGGGTCTCCTGTCAAAGACATCAGTTTTTGCACCTCCAGATTCTTGGTCTTCTTCAATTCTCTCTTACCACTGTCATTTAAGAGCTCACAGGCATTTGCTGAGAATTAGTTCAGCTCCAGTCACTCTCCTTCCCCCTGTGCTTTGCTTGCAACCACCTAATAGTCAAAAGGACTACGAGCACACAAGAAACATTCCACAACCAGGTAAACAAACCACAGGCAGGTATTTACAGAGCAACTCCATCACATCACTGAGGACTTATGGGTTTAGCCCAAACTTCTTTACTGTGAACAGAAAAACAGAAACTTGGACAAGTAAAATGCACTAGATCACAACAGTCTGAGGACAAAACCAACCCAGAATCATTGCAGAAACTTCAGAGGGAGAATGGTTTCCCAGAAAAGGAAACAATGAATATGTGAGAATACTGCAAAAGAAAATGAGTGCCCTTGTAAGGTATACTGAACTAATCTCTTCCCTTCAATGAAAAGCACTAAGATTTCATGCTAGGATTCTTCAGCAGCTAAGCTTTTCTAAACATTCAGGGATGGAGAGACACTATTTTAAAAGATGCCTAGAAGGGTTTTCAGGAGACAAAGACAAAAACTAAAGTCAGTGATGAGCAGTAACTGTATAATCCTGAGTCTGTACTGCTCATCTGAATGTCAGCTGTTTAATCTCCTCTGACATTTTGCTTTCAAGGCTGCCTGCCTGCTCAGTGCTCAAGCCACACATCATTCAGCTAATCCTGATCTGTGGAAAAGTTTTATCAGTAGCTATTTAATAGCAATACTGCTACTAAAAACACAACAAAAAAGAAACAGCTGGAGTGTTATGTAGATAGATTTCTTTGCATAAATGAATAAAGACAATCTGAGGGTGCATGCGGTCATTGAAAAGTTTTTCCACTGAAATGAGAAGTGTCAGGTTGTGAAGACCTTATTATTAATGAGAAGAATTTACTTAGCTAAGCAGCCTGGAAAATCTCATCTTTTGGGTGTTGCATTGCCCCTGCTCCTTTCTGGCCTGGCTAGCGGCTGCAGGGGCTGAGGGCAACATTCCTCTGGGTCCAGGGAGGTGCTAGAGCCTTACCAGAGCATCTGAGGAGCAGCATGTTGACAGGCAAGACATGACACAGCTTCTGAGGGTGATGATTAGAAGGGTTTATTCGGGGGTCCCACACCGGGAGGAAGCATGGCTCCCACAGGAGAGCACGAGGCAGCCAGGCCCGAGGAGAGGCCAGAGAGAGAGAGAGTGTCCCCAAGGGCAGACGAGCAGGCAGAGAGAATAACCCCTCATAAATCACCCTAAGATACTCCCAGCGAGGGGGCAGATCCAAGGCTTGGACCAATGGGATAGGTGAGATAGGGCAAACCAGTCCAGGATAGGGTGATGGGCAGGGGTTACAATGAATGACAACTTGGGGGAAGGTTACAACTTAGTACTGAAGTATACATTTTTGAGGGTGAATAGATCAATCATTTAACAAAAATGAATCATCACATTTGGGGATCTGCTTTTAGTGTGAAAGCACTGCAGTAGAGCCTGTATATATGAAGCAAAGAAGAAATATTAAATATTAACTAGATACTATTCAATTAAGGAAAGCTTTCACACAATCCATGATTTACACTGAAAAATGACTTGACCATTTTAAAGATAATTCTCAGCATCCAGTGGCTCTGCAGGTTCAGGAATACACTCAACAGTCCCTTCTGCTCCAAACCAAAACACAGACTATTTGATCATTTAACATATGGATGTAACAACCTACAGAATACCCTGACCACTGTGTCCCCAGTTAAAAAAAGTCACAAAACCACAGACACCTCCAGAAGTACAGGCATTACATTTTGGTTGCAATTTAAAAGCTGGGAACTTAGGATGCCAGTCAACTACAACACCCAGCTCTCCACCTTTATAAAGATCAAAAGGTTAAAAGATAAATCTGATCGAAATGGTTTTCACTACAACATATCTGGTTTTTCTCAGGCAGAGGACTCACTGTGCCCTAACCTTTTTGGCTTTGGATAAGTATACTCTAAAATGTCATTTCTTATTGGTTATGTACAGTTTATTAGAGGGGGGATTATTACTTCAGATGACACAGGATTATAAATCATCTCTCCATAACCACAGTGCACTACTGCCTGTTGAGCCAGCTCCCCCTTAAGAAGCCCATGAACCTGGAGTAAGGATGGACCACAGACCAGTGCTGGAGCCCCTGGCCAGACACACTGGGCACACCACCTTAGGTGGGGGATGGCAGGACCAGCACAAACTGGACCAGGCTGTGGCCACAGAGAACCCTTCACTGTCACGCACTGTCCTTTTTCTGACAGTTCCCAAACGCCTGGTGATTAAGATGGTGAATAAAATTACCCAGCACACGACACCCACAGAGGATCCACAGTGATGGATCTGTGAAGGCCCCTGAACACCACATTCTTGCCTTAATTTTATCCTCACCCCCATCTCCCATAAATACCCAGAACCTTAAAACTGGGTCACTGCTGCCTGGAGGGTGGTGGGGGAAAATTCATAAATGTTGATTCAGGAAAAAGAAATAAACTTTTATTGGAAGAGTGGGTTCTGCCTACCATGCCCCAGGAGCCTCACTGCCATCAGCATTTTGTGGTGCCAAACCATAATTTAAAGGCTGAATTTTATGCCAACTCACCAGCCCTGTCAAGCCTTCCCATTTTCCATTTCAGCCCATTAATATCACTAGAAGTCAAGAGCCTTCTTTGGCCTCAGCACCACTTCTGGAAAGGACTTGTACTCCCTCCAAAAGCTGCCTTTCCTGATGAGGCTGGGAGAGAAGATGCTCTTCACATGCCAGGAAAGCACAAGCTCCTTCACCTCTACCTCCAAAGTCCAGCACCAGTCAGCAGGATTTGTGTTTCAAAGTCATGTATTTTCAAGAGACATGGTTTTCTGATTCAGAAGAGCCTTCTAACAATGAACTGCATGGCCCATAGCTATTTCAGTTTGGTGGTTTTTAAATAGCACAAAAAATTTCATGATAAATTACATTTTATAAATAACTTGGGTTAGGGAAAAATAATCACAACCAATTAATCTATTTGCAAGGAAAAGCCTTACAGTAAACACCTCTGTCATAAAGGAGAGAATAGACAGAAAAGTTCTCCTCTACCACTAAAATTCAGATTTTGCCACAGAGGCAAAGAGCAGACAGCATGAGCTGAGCTCAGTACATCACTAACTGATTATCTCCTCAAAAGAATAATGCAGCTTTCATATCAAGAACACACAGTTATAGGTCTCTGCAAGAAATTGCTCAGAAATACAATTAACAGTTAATGTAATTGAACAAATATGTCTCATGGAAAGGACATAAACTTCAAATTAACCAGAGCCTGAACTGACTTTGTTGTTGATCACATCATACAAGCTTAAACCACCGCAGTTCAACAAAACCAGCCCCCAACTGAAGGGACACTCAAACCATCAATCACATTGAGCCAAAGTTTGTACCCAACAGGAGCTTATGAACAGAAAGAAAAAGCTGCTTGCATATTTTTAATTCAATATATTCTATTCAGAATTTCGTTGTTGTTTTGATACTCAAACAATTCTCACTGGCATTCAAGTTATTCATAAATTGTTCCCTCAGCCCAGCCAAGAGAGCAGTGAACTGCAGCTGGGGAGGCAGGAGGTGGTAAGAGGCTGAAGGAAGCTGCATGGACCCTCAGAGGAGGGTATCTGTCCTTTCAGTGCAGGGATGTGTGTCCAGGAGTGCAGGCTCTTTAACCAGTGTGCCTGGAGGCACCCCCAGGAAAATGCCTTCAGACACCAAACCTGTGTGCATGCATCATTCACTGTCTGCAGAACAGAGTCGTTTCAACACCTCTGGTGTTTGCCAAAGAATCAAAGCATTCAAAATGAAGGTAAACTGCTCCTGTCCCACAGTAGAACAGCACAAACATGTCATCACTCATCTCTGCACTTACGGGCACTGAATCCTCCCTTGTTTCTAAAAGCGAGGGCCAGCAGTCCAGGGAGAAAAAAAAATCACATCTAGAACAACTGAAACCAAAGTGAAAAACTGGCATTTGAATGCCTCTACTCTTACATGAAAAACATCTCCTTAGAGAAATCAGTAGGTGTCATATCCCCTCAAACTGGCAGCTTTCTGCCTGTCCACACCACAATATTGGTACCCACTAGAAACCCAATACCACAGGCGCATCAGCACTGCAGGGTGAGATGCACTCCCCAACATCCACCTCTCCTCAAAGTCTTTCAGGTTTGTAAAACCACAGACAGATTAATAAAATTGACCAAGGATGAAGAAGGACTAAAATGTCGCCCTGTTCTTCTCTGTTCTTTTAGCCTTCTGATTGTTTACATACTTAGGAGTCAGATTCTCACACATTTTCTATAAACAATACTATTGTTGACATTCCTCCAGTTAGGAGGGACAATTGATAGACACCTTTTCAGACCAGTGGAATTGAAGAGGTTGAACCTCTGTCTTCCAATGTGGTCCATTTCTGTGAAATGTATATAAGGTGAAATCACAAAAGTAAACTCCTCTTTTCCTCCTCTCGCTCTGGCTCTGTCATCTCTGTTGCGTCTCATCGTGGCGTTCCTGTGTCACTAAAATAACTTGCTTTCTTTCTAAAGCCACTGGCAAAAATTAAACCAATTAAAATCATGATCTGAGTCAGTTAGTCGATTGTTGGTACCTCGGGCAAAATGCCACTAGAGCAGAGTTGCAGTTGGTTTCCAATTCAGCTGTCAGGGCAACAAGGGAAGGGGCTTGAGATGAAAGAAGGCATTAATAATAACAGAGGCAAAGATGAGAGCTTGGTCCACACCATGGGCACAGGATTTGCATCAATTTCCCAGGCCTATCTGATAGCAAGCCTGGCCCAGGGCAAGAATAAAACCAGGAAGCAAAGAGAAAAACACCAAAAATGGTGCACAGACACATAGTCAATAAAGAATATTTTTACCAAGCAATTTAAACCAAACCTTCACAGAAAAAAAATGCTTTCAATGAGCAGGTGACCAAAGCACCTTGCAGACAACTATGTATGCTTCATGGACAGCAAGTCCTGTCACCTGACCAAACAGAGGGAAGGCTGGTATTATCAACACCAAACCCAACAGAAATAACCCACTGGACTGGTAACTGGCACACCAAACCATGGGATGAGGACACCCTATGTATCTGTATGCACTCTTATCATGGGTTAAAGGTGTAATATGACCTTGCAAGGACCTTGGAGCCTTTTTAGGGGGGCTGGCGATTGGCAATTGACATTTGGCGTTTGGTTTCAGCCATTGAGTGGACAGGAAAAATGACTCTTCGAAGAAACTATATAAGCTGTGAATCACGGACCGTCGCTTTTTTTCCTGCCCAGGGATTTCAGGAAGGAACACTGTGCTGCGGTTGCTGCGTGCCCCGGCCGGGCCTGGTCCCCGCTGCCCCTGGGCGGCTGGGGCAGGCCTGGCCCAGGCTCCAGGAGCCGCGCTTCCTATGGGG
>WEIU01010297.1:0-26791 GCA_013389925.1 Aegithalos caudatus
CTCATGTCTGGAATTACCCTGACGCAGAGGTGCAGCATCCTGCCCTTGGACTTGTACTTAATGAGGTTCTCGTGGGCCCACTTCTCATGTTTGTCCAGGTCCCTCTGGATGGCATCCCATCCTTCTGTTGTACCAACTGCCCTGCTCAGCTTCCTTGGTGAGGATGCACTTGATTCCTCTGTCTTGTGTTGTTGATGAAAATATTGAAGAACACTGATGGTAATACAGAGCCCTGAGGGACAACACTTGTCACTGTCCTCAGCCTGGACATAGAGCCATTGACCACAAATCTCTGGTTTTGTCCATTCAGCTAATCCCTTATCCACCAGGTAGTCCACCCTTTGAACCCATGTCTCTCCCATCTGGAGTTAAGGATGTCATGTGGGACACTGTTGAGGGCCTTACAGAAGTCTATGTAGATGACATTGCTTGGTCTTTCCATGCTGATAGTTGTAGAATGAATGCTGCAGGCAGGTATTTCTGGAAGCACAGGAGAGTTTTCATGGATTAATCAATTCCATATTGACAGTAGCCAACACATTATGAAAGGAGTCTTCATAACGTATTTAAAGAAATTAGCATGAATACATGCTTGTATGTGACTGCTGGTGGATTTATGCTGTAAATATTATTTTTCTGTTTCTCTGTAGAAGGCAATAGTAAGAGGATCATTAAAGTCAGATTTCAAACCTTTCAATATGTTTTTGTGGCTTAAAAAGAAAGGAAAATAGCTACCTATAATTTTAATGTATGGGTTGTAGAACATCTGGTGAACAGCTGCTTTCTAAAGACAAATTTATTCAGATAATCTCACTGAATAGCTTTAGATTCTGTCTAGCAACAAATGGCAGAAACAACCTTATTATGGGTCATACACAACAACAGCCAACATGTCTCTTCTTTTTGTTGTTTTGGTTTTTTTTTTTAAGTACTTAACACCCAAAACTATGTAGCGGGCATGTTTCCTGGGAATCCTCACAGCATTAACACTTGCAGTCCTGCTGCCTCTTAAAGCTACTCTGAGGTCCATTTGCAAAATGGGTTTTTTTCTTATTATGGGCCTACATTCCCTTTGGTTGCTTGCCATGAAGGGAAACAGTGGGTCACAAGTCACGTGCAAAATTAGTAATAAGCCCACGCAAGGAAATAAATACACTTCAGCACACTGTTTCTGAAATGTTGCTCATCATTTGCATATCATGTCTTCAGAGCTCTGAGGAAAAAACATTGGGTGAAGGACGCTTAAGGACGCCTTGGCACATTTTTTCTGTCATTTGCACTATTTCTTTAAAATGAATTAAAATCTGGAGAATACTCTCAAAAGATCTCACTCCCATTTAAACCTCCTGTGTGTTTTATCCTGACTTTGAAGACAGACAAGTGTTCTCTTTTCTAGAAAACTTTGCTATAGGAGACATGAGCACTTGGCAACCTCTCACCTCACTGATTCTTTTATCACAGATAGGAGAGCAGCAGTAGTTCCATGGAACTGATAGTTGAAATGGGGAGAAAAAAGATGGAGGTGTAGTTTAAATTGCACATGAAGCAATGTTTTTTAGAAATAAGACACCAGATGTTCAGTTAATTAACAAAGCAAATTTGTCAAGTTCCATCTCAGTATTGTGTGTGTGTGTGTATACCCTGTTCCAGGCTGGTGGCATGAAGTAAATCAGGACACAGCAGAATTAACTCAGATATTTTTATGTTGCCATATAGAAAATTGATTAGTTTTTTGGAAACATGAGAAAAAGTCTCACAAAATAGGAAAAAAAACCTCCAGAACTATCCTGTCTAGCTCTCTACCTCACAACAGGACCAATCTTTCCTGAACCATGTCAGAACTGTGTGTGTTGTCATGTCCACCAGAGATGTTGCAGCCTCCCAAACAAGGCTTTAGGAAGGATTTTATCCTCACAAGTGGAGTTGTGCAATGACCACCAGACACTTACATATTTTTATTTACTGTAGAGGTACAGACAGCACATACCTCTAAGTATTTGAAGACAACACTCCTTAGACTAAGAAACTCCAATTATTTTCTCTTGGGCCATGCCATCAAGGAAAAATACACAAGAAACCATGTTGGTCAAAACCCTGGAAAGCTATACTTCACTAAATAAGACCTGCTATTTTGTGCTGTAAATCAGCCATATGCTGCACTTGATGAAGTGAAGACTTATGTAAAGTCTGTTTCACATACAATCTGGCATACACTGGCTCTGAATGTAAACATCTCTTTAAACAGGTTCATATCCTAATATACAGATGATCTGTAGGTCTATTGTAGTTTTTGTTAGGATATATTTAAAAAATTGGGAGAGTTTGTCTTATGAAATAGGAAATAAAATGTACATATGCTTCTGTATGTGCCAGACTTCCAGAGGTAGGGAAGTGCTGCAAATACTTTGTTGACTGTGTGCCAAAATCTTGTGTTGAATCTTCCCATGTGTAGCAATGTGATGACAAGGCCAAAAGAACTTCAGATTCAGTTATTTTAAAACTTTGTTCTCTTGAATGCTACCTTAAGAAATTAAGGCAATTAGACATCAGAAGAAACAATGAATTAAGAGAAAGACTACAAAATGCACACACAAAAATCACAGTCCATTTTGATTAATTTCTAGACAGTACTTCAGTCAAGAAAGAGGGTCTTTTAGCTCCTCCATCCTAAAGTATGAACTGCATGATAAAGAATGATGATCACTTCCACAGAAGGCTATTCATGCCAAATCACAGTCAAAATTTTCTTTATTTCTTTTAATACACTTGTGGCTGAATAACTGACATAAAGTCTCACCTCCATTTTTTTCTCATAGGAATCAGACTCCATTGTTACACAACAAATGTTCTAGTTTTTTCCAGTGGTTTAAATTCCCTTTTACCTCTCTGGTGAAAGATTATTGAGAATTATATGATATAGATAAGTAAGTTTTCAGTCCTATAGTAGAGGCTGCAGCTGAAGAGGCTTGAAGAAAAATGGCATGAGATGTTATGAGGGAAATATTTCCTTCTTCACTGTAATGCTGAGTGGATGTAACATCAAAAAATATTTTCCAAGATGGGCTACATTTTTCTTTTTCTTTTACTTTTGTCTGAAGTAGATAGGGGATACAGATCAGAAATAGGAACAACCTTAACAGGCTACTAGACTAATAAAAAGAAAGGTTCTCCTTTCAACTTGGCCTTGGAGGCCTTGGAGACTCGTATTTGACTTATTATTAAATAAGATTGCACGGCAGATAAACATTTTCACTCTACTGAAGGGTACATTTGCGAGCACATTAGCCTGCTTGGGGACTCAGGTGTTTGTAGGCACTGTTTCCTCTGCCATCCCACTAACAGCAGGGCTAGAATGACAACATTTTGAGTTCATAGCCACATATTTTTGTTGCTGTGACAAGTCCCATTTGTAAAGTCAGTTGCACAGCAAAACATAATGAAGGGAAATATTTGCAAGAAGTGTTTGTCCAGAAGATAACTCATTTTAGAGCTGCTTTGATCAAGTTTTGGGACATAGGACTGCTCCATTTCCATTGCTGCACTTGGTAAAGACTATCATGGGCCATTCTACTCTTGGCAGGTAAAGAGTCTCATTTTAAAAGCGCTAAAAAATTCATCTGCAAATCCTGATTTTTATGTGTTATAAATAATATGAAGAGAAAGAGAGTATTCATTTAGTCTCATGAACAATTAAATTAGCATTGATAAAGACTCATGCTCCTCAAGTGGCCCTGGTCACTTCTGTCCCCATATAGAAGATGGCCCAGATGGTCCCCACCACTCCATTCCATTATCTTTAAGAAAAACATGCCATGGTTGGAATCATCCTACTTCTATTTTGTTGAAGTTGTCATTCTTGCAGCAGCAAAACAAATCTTATTTAAGATCATATTTTCTTTAGAGAAATATATGTTTTCTTTTGTCATTATCTAGTGTATTTTAAAAGACTTTATAATCTTCCTTTATATGTGTAAAAAGGGAGTGAAAACCATCAGCAGCTACAATCAAAACCTGACTGATAACCCCTGTGTATTTTCATTCATTCGAATGTATGAGAAGCCCGAGTGTGCTCTGTCATTAGATGTCCAAAGTCATCGTTTACCAGGTGTCACATTCATCAGTCTCTATCACAGACTTCTGATCATTTTTCAATCTAGGTTTTTTTAAAAACTCTTTTAAATAGCAAAGCTTAAATTATCCTCATATTATCTCTTCTTTCCTGGAAACCAAAAGACCAGCATGACATAAAGAACAAGTCCCCATCCTTAGCCCCCCTACCACAGGCTTTCAATTTCATCTCCCTGCCTCTCTTCCCTGGTTTTGAAGGGGCTGCTTTAACCTGATGCCAGCAGTATATTATAGCTGTATCACCTTTCCTGGCAGTCTCCTCCTGGTGGCCTCTTGGTTCTTTACATGGAGGAGAATGCACAGCTGAAGAGCAGATCAAACACAGGACATGACTTTACATGATTTACAAGACCAGCTTCGTTGCAACAGAGATGCAGGCATCTGTCTGCAGGAGGAAAATGTCTACTCAGGAGGAAAATGTCAAATCTGCAATGCAGATTTGGATGCCATAAAGCTTGGGCCAAGGAGAGAGATAGATAGGCTTCATCTTGAAATGTGTTGAGGATTGCACATCTCACATATTGTAAATTGTCCATTCCAAGGACACTCAGGTAGGACGATAAATTTTTACTGGAATATTCAAGAGAAGTGCTGAATTACTAAATGTTTAACATACTAAATAAATTATTGAGTTTAAAAAAAATTCCCTGCTCTAGCTTCAAGCTGGCTTTAGGCTAAGGAGGCAAATGAAAGAGCACTGTTATACTTATGATATGGGAGTTTACTGCAGGTGACCTTTTTTATCAGGTGACCTTTTCTAGATACCCTTATCTTGTTTGAGTGTTATCAAAGCCTAAAACTGGGATTCAAAAGAATGTAGTAAACAGACTTTGTAATCACGTGGTCTAGTCCTTGTACTGAACATGGCATCTGTCATGAAATGGGTGTTTTCTGGGGTACCTCAACTTTATTGCCTTAAGTGATATGCAGCTGAATTCATACTCTTGCTAGGAGGAGAAAATAAATGTTTCATACGGTCTGTTTAGACCCTTACTCTTTGACCAGAGCAGACAAAATTCTGCCATTTTGCCTGTGGTTAAAACAAAACTTTTCCCATTACATCTTTGCTAATGTAGAAAACACTTCTTGTTACAAGGAAATCAGAGTTGTGACTTAAACGAAATAAATGAAACCCCCAAAACTGCAAAACTGAAAATTATAAAACCACAGAGAACAAAACAAAAACTTCATGAAACATAAATTTTCCATAGGGACAGACACACAAAGAGAGGGATAGGGATTACTCATATAGAATGTACATATGTATATTAAAAGATGCTTATACCTTAACATGAGGAAGTAAGTGAGATTTATAGTTGTTAGGTTGTTGGGTTCTTTTACATTTAGCATTAATCTGCCTCACTCCTTTTCACCATAATAAAACTTCTGGATCAATCAGCTTTATTTTGCATTGCTGTTTTCAGCATTTTTGAGCCCACTATATTTCTCTTTCTGTGGACTTCCAGGGGAAAAAAATGGAACTGGAAGGTTGATGTCTTTCCTTTATTTTGAACACGGTTTTGTTCCTCCCTGGAGGAAACAGATTCAAAATATAGAAGATGGCTGCATTCCCTGAATCCACTGAGTACCTTTGGGAATTCTTTCTCATCTGAAAGGTGAATCTGCAAGTTGGTGGTAGGCCAGGTCCAATGTGCTACTCTGACCTTCCAGGCTGTAAGACTTCTGTCTTACATCAGCATAGGAGAGGACCCTCAGACCTACCCCATGCCAAGGGATCTGCTTCAGGAAGGCAGCAGGTTTTATGAGTGTTTGCATCCATGTAAAGATACAGAAAACCTTTGGGCTGAGATGAAGTTCAGTTTTACTTTTTCAGTCTGTTTCTCTGCTCTCCATTTTCTTGATGAGTAATTTTTTTTTCCTGTATATCCCACCATAATGGTACAGAGAAATATTTATCCTATTTTTCAACTCACAGTTATAAAGCATGAAGTGAATTTGCTCCCTGTAACACATCACACTGGTGATAGAGCCAAGCTCTGAATGTAGAAATCAGGAATCCCAGGGCTGCCTGTAATCTACGTTTCCTTGTTGTGCTTGGAAGGAGACCACAAAGCTGATGCTGTCTCTGCCGCAGTATCACTGGGAATTGCAGGTAGCCATAGCCTTTTTTATAGGAAGCTGTAACTTCACCCTGAGTAAAATGTGAAATATGGCACAGAATAAGAAATATCACACAGAGAGGTTTTTTTCTGCTGTAATTCTGATCTGTATTGGTTCATTGAAATAGAAATAGATGAAAATTTATATTAATATTTCATGTTTCTAATATACAGGCTTATTATTCCTGTGATGATAAGATGTTCCCTCTCTTTACTAGAAGGTATGACTTTAACAGCTGAAAGTCAAGAAATCCAGGAGTTTGTCCCTTAAAATATTTTTTTTTACTACAGTAACCCTATAACTATTCAATATTACATCGTGCTCATTTCATTGCTGAAGCTGAGAACAAAACTGCAATATGACTTTCTATTCCCCACCCCCCCATTTGAGACATTTCAGGATGATTTGAGACATACATATATTTTTTTTTTTCCTCCCCAGGCATTTCATATAGTCTTTGCAATAAAAGCCATAAGACTTACAAAATATTACACTAAAAGATATTTTTGGACAAAGAAGTTGACTTATGTCCCATATTATATACTCTCACAATATTCAGCAGAGAGAGGCAAATCTTTGATCATATTTCCAGATGAAATATTTTTGTTACTCTTTTTTTTTTACCATATAAAGTATTAATTTAACAATGATGCTGTAAAAATGTGCATATGGAGACAGTTAGATCCACCCATGTTATTGTAAAGCATCTTGTTTGATGTTTCATATTGTTCAGCAGAAGAACATCATTAGAATATCCTGTCTGGCAAGAAAGGCTATCATGTTGAAAGGGACTTTGGCCTCAGATTTTTTTTTTATTTTTCTCTTTATTTTCAGTCTGACTCTGAAATTCCCCAAATATACTGCTAAATCTTTGCAGCTTCATATGGACCAGACTGTCTGTGCCCAGAGGGCATTTCAGGCTCTACTACCCCTTTTCCCTAGGGCTCCCCCCATCCTGCCTAGGGCCAGGTCAGCCCCCATGACCCCAGCTCTTGCCCCAGTGATGCTGCAGCAGGGCTGGTCTTCAGCATCCCACAGCCCTGCTACTCTTCTTCAGAGCAGACATACTCACCAATGGGTTTGACTGACATCATAATATTTATCCAGTTCCCTTAAAGGCCTCTTAATTTGGAGGAAGCAACACAGGCTTGGTATGCTGAGCTAGAATACATACAATTTTGCCTGTCAGCAGAAGAAATACCAACAAATGATGGCTAGTAACAGCTCACAGAACTTTTATAGTTGATGATGAATAGAGAGGCTTGAATGCCATCTTTATCACTGGGCTTGTGCAGCTCTGAGTCTGCACCATCTTGATGGCCACCATGAGGCTGTTTTAGCTCTCAGCTTGAGGTCAGGCTGTGTGACAAAACAAGCAAAATGTCTGTTTGTCAGGGGAAAAGGATGGTAACTGGCACTGAATAGTTCTCCTATTATGGGGTTTGTGATGGACCTATTTCCTCTTTAAATGGGGGGTGTTGACTGGGAAGCAGTATTTCATGGTTGATGGTTAGAGGGTTGGTTAGAGCTTTGAGTAAGCAAATGGAAAATATCTGAATCAGAAGGAAATGAAGGGCAATAAAAAAGAAATCCCACCACACCTTTCATTTGGGTAGTTGCTCACAGTACAACTGTACAAGAAGGAGATTCTCTTCCAAGTGAAAAATCCACTGTGCTTCTTTCATAAAACCACCAATCCTTAATAAGGCCTTACCCTGGCCTTCTTCAGTGCAGGAATAGATATGGGAGTATAAAGAGCAGCTAAAACAAACCATCTGGTGGAAAGGAGATGCACTGCCGTGAGAAACACCAATAGCACTGTCTTTGAAGGCAAACAAGGTTGCCAGTGTGGCAAAAAGATCACATCCTTGACTTAAGCAGTAGCTTTTATCCCATTCAGCCACACATGAAAGGCTGAAAGTCTTTATGTTTTTTAAGCTATAAGCAATGCTTTATAGACTAGAAATACATTATTTTGCCCTACAAATCACTTGAATTCCTAAGTCATCATTACAGCAGGGTATCAAACTTAAAACTCCTGCTGATTTTAAATAGGAAATTAGCACTCAGCTCCTCACTCATCAGTTTAATAATTTACCATTTTTTGCTTTAAGATTTTCAATATAACTTTAGAATTGAGGAGATCACTTTCTAATAAGATGGTTGGTGACTGCACCACTTGAGAGACACACTGGTGTTAATGTAAATTACGTGCCTAAATGTTTTACCTATCATTCTGTAAACTGATCCCAGATCTTGGAATGCTTCCTCACTGCTGCCTAGATAATGCAATGATGATGGACTTTTTTCCCTTTGTAAAGATAAATTTCCCAATAAAGTTGGTGTTTTCTCCTCTTTTATAGTGGTCTTTAAAAACATGCTTTGATGCAAAATCTGGTAGACACTACACATCATCTTGGTAAATGGTTCTTGTTCTGAGACTTCTTTGAAGACTCTCAGTGGCCTCTTCTGATATTCAAGTATGCCACTAGGAATATTAAATTACTGTCCCACCTGTTTCCTATACTGTTATGTACTCTAAAAGCTCTGCCAGAAACATGAACAGAGTTATTGTACTAGCAATAAAAGACCCTGAAATTATATTGCATTGTATAGGGAGATATTGTTTTGATATGTTTACAGATGCTCTTTTCTAGGCTATTATTAGAGATTTTTTTGTTTGGTAAAGCAGAATGGTAATATAGTTACATATATGTGATATACAAACAGTGAAAATATACACAGGTAAAAGTTACAGCATTTCTCTATAGCCCATTCTCTGTTTTAGGTGAATGCCAAGCCCTCTCAGTATGGAAGCTTCTTATAGTCATCATGGCCAAATTGTTTTTATCAACATTATTTCTGGAGCAAATGATTATTCCCTGGGTTAATCACCAAGTTCTGCCCAGTATTTTCTGATGTTTTTCAATTTTCTTAGTTAGGCTTCTGAATATCCATTTCAGAGTTGTGGAGTTCTAATCCACAAAGCAATGAACATGATAACATCTAATCATGATACCAAAGAGTATTTTCAATCAAATATTCATAAACTGCTTTCTATTCTGCAAAGAAGAGAGACCAAGTACAAGCTTTACTTTTACTGAGATAAACCTGTTTACTGGAAAAACTAAACAACTTTTTCTTTTTAGCTCTCTGATGCTGCTTGTTTCAGAAAGCTTTCAAGGTAAGGACTCATCTTCTCCAGAGATTTTCCTAATATATTTTAGACAGGGCAAGTTTTGCTACTGCTCACATTAGGTAATTTTTCACTGAGAACAAGCTTGCACCTCTCTAAACAAGAACAGAATCTGTGCCACTTAATTTTCATTGCTATTAACAAGGAAAAATGGAGGGGGGGGGGGGAACCCCAAATAACCTATCCAAAATGCTGTCAGCTGTTGAAGTCTGAATGTCAAACAGAATGAGATTAAGTACTGCTGTTGCTATAGTAACACATTAACTGTAAAAAAATGTCTAGCCCTCTAAAAACTTAAGTACATCCATATGCAACAGCTCACATGTATGTATGTGATTTAAAGGATTCTTGGTCTTTTCCCTGGTAAAATTACATGTCTCCAATTGGAGGTCTCTTAGTATCTCTTAGTTTCACTAATGAAAAGCAAACATGCTAGGAAATGGCAAATAAATTGCCTTCACCACATTATACCACTAAGAAGAGTATAACTAAGTACTAATTTAGGTCATGTGAGGTAAAAGGGAGACAGAAGTGATGTCTATTCAGCTTTCCTGCAAATACTTTGACTAGAGCAAATAGAGAGCCTGGGAAAATCAGTGTGGTAAGCATGTGAGATACTGTAGCAGATAAAGCATGCCAGGTTCAAGAGCTTGGAGAATGAACAGTTATCTCCAGAGAAAGCAGGAGAGAGGATAACTCTTAATCGGAAAGCAAGGATGGGAGAGAGAGCAAGACAAAAAGCACACGGTACTCTCTACCTAACATGCTGGCTGGTCCCTCCAAGAGTCATCTTTCAGACAATCCAGCAAAGGAATTAATCCACCTGGGACCTTTTCAAAGGCAGAATGGCAGTGGCTGGTATACAAACATGCATGTTTGTTATGAGGGTATCTAATACATGAGTAACTGGAAAAGGAGGTTATCAAGAGAATAAAACATTTTTTTTTTCCTACAAAGTAAATACATGCTGTAAAAGCCATATTCCACAGGAAGCTCTATTCTTGGTCCAAAACAACTATTTTCTATGCTTAGTCTTCTCTGAGTCAGGAGTAGATTCTCTGAACTTTTCTATAGTTGAAAATAAATGGCAGTAGATGCTACTTTCATTTTCTCATATATTTCAAAATGCCTGACGTTTTGTGGTTCTTTTCCAGCTCCAGTCCTTCCCACTTAGTTCAGGATGGCCTCTCTGTGAGCCTGGATTCACTTAATGGTAATTACCCAAGTGGTTGGGGTGTTCAGTCAGGACAAATAGGCAGCTTGTAGCAACCTGGAGGCATGTAGCATATGGAAATGCAGATTTTGCAAACAATTCCACAGCAGGCACTCCAGTGTTGTGGAGATGAGTAAAAGCATCCATGTCTGCAATAGGATGTGATTATATGCCACCTGCCCACATTATCATCATATGCTCTATTTGCTGTGCTCTGCATCATATTTAGCTCTCATCTCTGTCCCATCTGTTATTCTCTCCTTTGCTACAAAAGTTCTGCTTAGTAGGTTTCTTCTTTCTGTCACACTATTTCTACATAGGCTGCTTCTTCTTCCTCCATCCCTCTTCCATTCAGTCCTCATCTTCTCCCTTCTGCATAATTTCTCCACTTCTCAGCCTTGTACTCCACACACCGTGGAGGGGACAGGCCCAAAGCAAGGTGAACACAACTCAGCTGGCACCAAACCTGGGCCCAAAGCACTGGCTGTTCCCCAGGACCTGTGCTTCTGCAAACATCTCCCTTCCAAACAGTACTTCCTAAGAGTATTGTTTTCAAAGTTGCCCATAGATATAGATTTCAAAGTCTATACCTTATGTTACTATGAACTGGATGTATTGAACTTGGAAAAAAACTTTTATTAACTAGTTCTAAATTTGCAGGAGAGCTTTCAAAGGTACACAAGCAGAATGTCATGCAAAATGTCATGTATGTCTTCCAAATAGTATTTTGTCATGGGTTTGCATCCTTCTTGTACTGGACAAAGATTTTGTGCACCTTGGCCTTTTGCTTGTCTGTGTGTGATGATGTTGTGGCATGACTGGATTCCCATTCACAGGTAAAGTGCACAAGTTCATTTGAATTACAAGTCTGGAGCCTACTTACTGGCTGTACATTTTTACATTTCTCAGGGAAATGCCAATTGTTCTTGATTATTCTCTTCTTAGTGCTCCTACCTAAAAGAGTGCCCACACTTACAGGTAATAATCAGAGCTTCTCCTCTCCCTGCCATGCAGGGATGGCACTGCTGGGAAGGACTGAACAAAAGAAGTTAGTCAAAAGGGAATAGCACATTTAATGCTGCAATTTGTAATGACTCAGGGACTGGGATCCTCTGTAGAGGAATGGTTGCTTTGTTACTTAATAAAAAGTTCCTCCTCATGGAAGGCTGATGGGTCACAAGTACCCAAGGAGGGTTTGAAGCTGGTGGTGAATGATCAGAGTGCCTGTTGCCTCTCTCATCCCACCCAAACCCTCTTGTAGGGCCACAAAGTAGTAAGGGTAGAACAGTCCCCAGACCTGTAAAGACAAAAAAATACAATGCATGAAGCCATTTTATCCAGGTTATTCTTGTGCAGCTCACTCACTTAGCACGTGAACAGAGGGAGGACACAACCCAGGCTGCTCACAGCCTTTCTCTACCTGCTGCTTGCCCAAGAAAGCACTGCTACAGCACTCCTCTAAATACTGTGAAATAAATAGGCTTGAAATGACAGTATTTGAGAGGAGCAAACATAGTCCAAGATTAGAACAGTTTTGTTCTCCTTTAAATTCTCACCAGGCCTGTATGTAAGAGGAAAAGAATTTACAGTCATGAAATACCCAATGCATTCACTTTGTAAGCAAACCACTGTCCTGAGTCACCTGTCCTTGCATGATTTGATGCTTTGCTTCAAGCTCCTTGGCCCAAAAACTGAGACATCACAATGGCAGAGGGAATTTGTAAAGACTTGGTGTGTTTTAAACAGCTGCTTTAGACGAAGAAAAGAAAAATCCAGCCTGGAGATAATATGATTTTATTTAATGTTTTCAGAATAGTTTTAGGAGTCTTTGGTCTAGAGATTTTTTTTTCTTTTTTTTCTTCTTTTCTTTTTTTTTTTTTTTTTTTTTTTTTTTTTTTTTTTTTTTTTTTTTTTTTTCCTTTCTTTTTCTTTATAGATGTGCAAGTGTCTTATGATTTTTGGCAGGTGTTCTGGGCTTCTTCTTTAGCACACACTCTGGACAATGAGCGCATGAGTTCAGAAGCATTTGCTTGTCTTAGCTGGGATCTCTGGCTTGCACCTCATTCCAGCACTAGTTTTGGTGCCGTACAGAACTTGCTGGCTAGTTTGATATGATGACACAGAAAACACTGTGTGCTCAGAGGAGAGTCATTCCAAGTGTCCAGGCAGGAAAATTAGACTGAAAAACTGACAAAACCAGATCTAACCCGTGGCTAAATGCTCAGGACAGATCCTCGGGTAGATTAAATCATCCTTAGGTCATTCATGTTAATGGAAGGATGTGCTGACTGACCTCCAGTGAAGATTTTAGCTGGCATGTGTATGTGCCTGTTGAACTTAAGAGGGCTTTCCAATGAGTGATGTGATTTTGAGTCACTTGTTTGGCACATTTTTTCTTTTATTCCATTTTACTGTCTGTCTTTCACCACAGTTGCCCTCATCACTGGCCCACTCTAGGATTTCCCCTTTCCATATCTTGGATACCCAATTATTAAACAGCCACTGATACCAGGAAAGTATACATATTATTTAGAATCAAAAAGTTACTGGTGTAGCTTTTAGCATTTTTCTGTAAACAATGTGAATTTAGGTCCCTTTGCCCCAACCACTGTCTGCACAGTTTAAGATCTTAAGGTTTCAGCTACAGAAAACAACCAAACACATTACTGATATTCAGGATATTTATTTTGGTTTCTCTTTGAAAATAAAAGTGCAAAAAGAGCTCCAGTAGGTAATTCTTACAAACTAGTGAGAAAATAATGAATGTTTTCTGTCCATGGGAGGTCCCCAGTTTTCTGCTTTTTCATGGTGAGAAGGTAAAGGAAGGCACTGAATGGGAAAGCAACCTTCACAAAAACCACATCTTATTTACAATGCCTGATTAACATTTGAAAGTTACTGCTTTAAGATACTACTGAGTCTTCCAGAAACAGTATGGTTTCAATATCACAACCAGACAGAATGAAAATACCCTTTATTTCTCTGTACTTCAGTGGAACATTGAGCAAGCTTTTCTGCCTGCTGCATTTGAAATTTATTTCTGTCTAAAGTATTTGGTAGGGACCTTCTCAAGAAATTAGTTTCATGATATGATTCAGCCTGCAATAGAATTTTTTATATTTCTATATTTTGATACACTTATATAATGTGCCTTTGCCAACTAAGTAGCAGAACAGTATTCAGACTTTATGTAAGAGTTTTTATTCATATATCAAAATACTTTCCACATAAAATTTATGGATATAGAAACTAAAACTGAAAGGAACAACTCAATTTTTTGGTGTTACAGATCACAAATAAAATAAAGGTTTCTTAAATTAATCTAATTACTTTTTTAATTTGTCATACTTAAAGATTGCATGATTCATGTGTATTCTTAATTAAATTTGCTTTGAAACTTAATTTAAGACAGAAGAAGTCTAATAAATATTCTTACATACTACTAATGGTAATGAGTACATTATTACATAACTGGAATGTCTTTTGGAAACACGAATAGTTCCAATGCAAAGGTCTGATGGTGGAATAAGAGGTCTCTTTGAGAAAATTATATGGTAGACTAACAGCATTTATCCAAGCAGGCTTCTGGTAGTCCACAGACTGTTGGTAATGAAGCCAGAAACTGTAACTAAGAACAATAAGCCAGTCAGTAGTAGGATTGGTTTTGCTATACAACAAATGCATAAGGACCTGGAAATCAAACAGCACTGAAAAGTACTGCTGTAAGCAGATAGCATGTTCCTGCTTCACAACAGGCACAAAACCTGGGAGAGCCCTGACTTCAAAATCCAAATACTGGCTGTCAGAGACTATGAATTTGAAAATGTAAGTGAAAAAATTAGTGTCAGAAGATCCCTTGAAAGGTGTAGAATAAAAAGGAAGAGGCAGCCAGCTGTAAACCAGTGGAGGCAGAGAACCAGTGTGCTGTCAAATAGCATTGCATGCTTGTTTCATCTTTGTGTTCCTTTCTCTAGGCATCCCCTGGATGCCAATGCCAGGGATAGGGTACTAGAAAAGAAGGATTTCTGACCTGCCCTGATAGAGCTGTTCTTACATTACCTGCCTTCACAGATGGATCCCACCACAGCAGAGTCTGATTGCACAAGGAAGTTGCAGGCTCTGTCTTCTATGCTGGGTTTTTCTTTGCTTTTTTATTTAAAGATTGGAGAAACAGTCAATGTTTTCTGTTTGTGGATCAGTAGCATCTTTTTGACTTTGTAAATTTCAGAGTACTGAAAAGTGGAATAGAAGCAACATTTCTGATAAAGAGATTTCAAATTATTCTTCATGCAGTGGTCACCAAATTGGGAAAACCAGTTGCAGTTCCTCAGAGAAATTTACTTGACAATACAGTACATGAGTGGCCTCTGAGAAAAAATCTCATAGTGATGAAAACTGACTTTCTCATCTGAGGTAATTCCTTTTGTCACTGAAGCTGTTCCTCCACATTGGGAAATAAGTCAGAAAGCCACTTTCTCTAGACTATTTGCTGAGCTTTAGTCTAGACTTAGAATCAAAAGTCTCTAGTTTCTGCGCAGCTCTCATAAAAGTAATTTCTTAGAACAATAAATAACTAGACCAGGGTCTCAGATACTTTAAAAGCTACATTTATAGTAGCAGTTCAACAAATACTGCACATTTATAATGTAAATAACCCTATAAAATTTTAAATGGTGCATGGGTCAATCTCACACTCCTTTTATATTTGTTTCTTTGGAAACATAAAAGTGATGAAGTTCTAGCAGCACTTACGTTTGTGGGAGCAAATTTTTGAGGTCATATATATGAACATGTTAGTATTCATGAACACTAGACTTCATATGTAACTACTCAGATGAGAAGGGCCTTTGGTTCACATCCCTACTCCAACTCCACATTTTTTTGTACATCCCAAACCTACCCAGAATTGACAAGTCTTTTGTTACCCCAAGGTAAACATAACCACCCATTAAGAACTTCAAAGATTTAGGAAATTTTAAAAAATACCTTTTAGGTTCAGGTCATTAAAAGACTCAGACATATTACAGTTGGCTAAGACACTTAAGTCTAAAATGCATATTCTAAAATTCCTCAGTAAGTGTATATGTGTTAAAGTCTGTCTGTGCTCAGGCTTCTGATATAAAGCATCACAGGTGCCCAATTGCTGAATTAATAACTTGTCCCTGAAAAAACAGTATGATTCTCCTCTGTTTTTCTGAAGTGTGGCTTCCAGCCTTCAAGATACCAGAGTTCATTACAGAGTCCAAAACAGAAAAGAACAGCCCATCAAAGGAAGGACTTTAGCTTGCTGCTGCCTAACTGCCTTTTAATTGCTGTTTCATTATTTTCTTCACCTGAAGCTCCTGAGTCTGTGCAATATGTGAAGAGTCCCTCCATCTAAGCTGAGCTACAGGTTCTGCTTTAGAATACCCTCATATCACATGCCATAGCCCTACAAAGACATTTCAAGAGTAAAGTGAATTAGGCATACACATGAACAGCAATGGGAGTAGGATCAAAGTGAAGTTTTTGTAAGGTTTTCTAAATGTGCTGCAGACATTCTTGGCTGCCTGCAAACATCAGATAAGAGCCTACATAAGAATGATGAAAAGAAGAATTGCCACATTTAGTGGATTTGCACACCCAGATTAATAACTCATGGCTAGGAGTTGATCTGTAAGCAAGCAATATTTAGTAGGTGTGAGAAAAAAATTCCAATGTCTTGAACTGGAACATAGTTCAAATCCATGAAAAGAAATCAATGACTCGGTACCATCAGCTTAGAAATGAAACACAATGAAGAACTGAAGTTCAAAGGAATGTTCGGGCCATATTGAAGAGATCAAACAGAGCCAGAAATAGGAAATAAAGCCTTGAAGGGACTTTCATTGTAAACAGGTGAGCTACAGCTATCATCTGACATTCTGAAGATAGAACAGTAAAACAGGCATTCTCTCCAAAGTGAGAATAAATGTATGTTTTTGCTCAGTTTGAAATTGTACTTGGTTCCATAAACAAATAGCATCAGATTCAAAGAGAGATATTAAAAGTACATATACAGTTGGATTTACCACATATGACTTTTCAGAATATCTGTAGCAAAATGACTACTGACAGGAAGAAAAATCATCATTAAGCCCAAGAAAATTATCAGATGTGTCACAATAAACATAGACCATACAGTTCTTGTTAACCACGTAGGGACATCTACTACTTAAATTTCCAAAAGACTTGTAAAATAAACAAATAAACATTATTATTCCCATTCAGCTGATGGGACCCACTCAGGCACAGATGGGTTTGTCTAGCTCCTCTCATCAGTAATGCTGTCTCCTGATACCCATGGCTTATCACAGGCTCAATGAAACAGGCTTTTCGTGCGAGCTCATTTGTAAATTAATAGCAGGAAAACACTGATTTGATGCTGGTTATTCAATGCTTACCACAAACCATGAACAGGTCTGGGATAAGCAAGCTAATATTACCTTCTCTAATCTTATTTGGACTCAGCATTAGGCACCCTCAGCCAACAGCTATTGTTTTCTGTCAGAAGAGATTGATCGAGATGACAAACTGCAAATTAAGTTTACAGATTTTTCCTTTTAAACAGGACCAAACTAAGCACTGTGGGGAGATTTCCCCTTTGATCTATTGAAATAGTCACTGGAAAGAAAAGCACAATACTCCAAACTGAATGTGTTGCTTCAAATCTCCATAACAACGTGAGAGAGATATTGGCAGAATTTTTTTGCTCCTGTAAAACAGCATTCAAAGAGTGAAATCCTGACAATATTTGTTTGCATTTGTCAGTGGAAATTTGATTTGCCAAAAACTGCACTGCAGAAGAAGAGGTCTTAGCAATTTAGGTTTTGATTCATTTAATGATTTCTCCTCCCTCCAGATGCCATTTTAAATTACCTCCATTCCTTATATATTTAAGTAATTTCTAGGAATATTTTACAATCCTATTCATTTAACTGGTTGGGGTAAGGAAAAAAGAAAGTTACACAGGGCAATGAAACTAAGTTTGCTGACTGATTTTCTGGAAATGCATTGGTTTTCAAACTCTTTAGTCCACACTGAAGTTGGCTGACTGGATGCAAGCTTGATCATAACCAGACTGGAAGACAACTGGGAAGAAGCAGGAGAGGGGTAGATGAGCAATAAAGGGCACAGAGGTGGTAAGGTTACACTTGTACAAAGTGCAGTATGGCTTAAAGGCAGCCTCACCTGGGAATACCCAGGAGTGTAGGAGGTGGTGTCTTCATACTCACAGGGACACTCCCCTTTGCATATGGACAAAAGTAGGTTTTCATAGTGCAGCACATTGGCTTTCAACTTCAGACTTCTCACAGGGCTTGGAAATCATTTGCAGGACCTCATTAAAGAGAACTTTGTTAGGCACAGAATGCTAAGAAAGCATTGCTGCTAGATGAGAGAACGATAGAGCTACAGCGAGCCATTAGAATCAGGTATCACTTTTTCCACGTGCAGTGCAAGATTTTCCAAGTCAGTGTCTGGAATTCAAACCCAAATACGTCTGAATCTCAGATGAGGCTTTTATCTGGAGGAAAAATACTCCCAAGAAGCAAGTTTTCAAACTAAGAAGGGGGCAGACATAAAAATCAGGAATGATTTACCTTCAGTCTCATGACCATATTGGCTTGTTTGCCAGGATGGCAGAGCCTCCAGAGTATCAGCATATCCAAGCTCTCCCCAACAATGAAAAAAATGCCATGAAAATATTGAACACACAAGATATTTTTAGCACCTGTGCCTGTTCTTTTGCAGCTTTCTGTGGTTGAATTCCATAAAGAACTCTTGGCCCTAATCATTGTAAGCTCCAAAGCCTGACAGCTGACTGGCATGGTTACAGTACCTCAGTGCTTGGAAGGTGATCAGCACAGAACACATGCTAGAGTTCAACCTGGTAAAACAGCCTTTAAAGGTTTGAGAGAGTTTCCCAGAGAGGGGACTGCAGCATGGAAAAACTCCTGCACAGTGGCCTTAGGCAATTGTTCAGGAGATATTAGGGAGAAAGCACTGGATTCCCCAGTCTCCCTGTAAGTTTGGTGAAAGGCTTTTTAAGAAAACAACAAATACTGCAAATGCTCTGCTGAGCCTTTCCCATCATTTTCCCTTGTCCACAATGAATTGGAAAGATACTCTCCAAAATGAAAAGTGTTTTTTCTCCCCTACAAATTTATAAAAAGACTGCATGGACAGGGAAACATCCAAACTCATCAGAAGCCCTTGGTAGAATGAACTGAAAAGTGATTCCCAAATTCCAACTGCTATGTGAAACTCAAAAACACCTCCAGCTCCTGCTTTCTTGATGTTTGAGGTCTTATAGATGATAGTTAGGATAACAGCTTAGTTCAGTGGGGTAAAGCTCCTTCATGTTCTCTGGTATATGAGGGAAATGCAGAGAGACTTCTCATTGGAGCCAGTTACTGGTGCCAGACAGCATGGTTCATCCTCTGGCACCCATCCAGACTGTGTCAACCAATCAGTTCAAAAATGGGAAAATTTTAATGCTGTCTTCCAAAGGACAAAGAGCAGTTCTTAGAAACACAGCAAGGAAGAAGCCACTTGGGGCACCACAAACAAATCCAGTCCCATTAATGTTCCCCAGTCTCCAAGAGACAAATAATTCTTGGCTATAATCACACCTCCTTGCTTCAGGGATGTTAAATGCCAAAATTAGTAGTCTAGGTACTTCCTAGGTGTCTACAGCTGATGAGGATAGAGAAGTTCCCAGAGGGCATAAAATGAGCTTCTCTTCTGCTGGGTTTCTCTGGAAGACCTTTCACCTTTCTCTGTACACTATGAAAGGATCACAGATGATGGGTTGAGTGACTTCTTCTTTTGAGCTTGGACTTGTTTCTCTTCTCCTGCTGCTCTGTGCAATGAAGACTGAAAGAAATTCCAACAGACAGAATGAAATGAATATACTGTTTCATAAATATTTCCACACACTTAACACCTTCTTCCTTCCCCACTCCTCAGTTTCTCAAGGGAAAATGTGGTGTTTTTCTTAAGTAAAACTTATAAATTTTATCTTCCATCAGACTGTCCTGACTTAACACCTTCTTTTGCAGGCCTTTGGGTGGAAAATGCAGAGATTTCTCAAAATGTCACATTTTCTGACTGAAGAGCTTTTGCTCACAGCTGAGCACAGCTGTTGCCCACAGAACTGCTGTTTGTGAGATTTTGTAAACAATTCCAGGTTGCTGTAAACTGAAGGGCTTATTATGTGATAAATCATTTTAAAACACATAATGCATAATTTTACTTAAATGCATAAGTACATGGGTTGGAATTAAAGCATAATTTTCAAACTTTGTTCTGCATTTTTGCCTGCTTAACAGTTTTTTGCTTTGTTTCAGAGTTCATTTTGTTTAGAATAGAAAGTGTTGTATCCTGCTTTTTAGCCCCAAATTCATAGTTAACATCACTCCAGATCACTTAACAACTCCATCTGATTAGTTTAAAATCAAAAGACTTTAGAAAAGCCCAAACCAATCACATTGTCTGCATTCCTAATTTTTTTTTTCCAAGCACTTAATGAGCCTTTCTCAGTTGGACAGGTGGCAAATTTCCAAGCATGTTCTATGCTGGCTGTACTCTCAGGTGTCTGGTGTGTTGGCATTCAGAAAGACACAGCAAGCACAGGCTGATGGGTAGAAATATAGTGAGACATAGAAAAGGGTTTCTAGGATGCTGTGGACTAAATGCTGGTTAGAAACACATTCTACATGTTTCATATGTCAAAGTATAAATCTGAGTTTCTGAAAGCTGTTACATGCTTAGGACATCAGACTTCTTGTGATCAGTATCTGCTGGTCTTGAAAAAGAGAGTGTATAGAGGGAAATAATATTTCAAAACCAAAGGTCTGCTGAGGAAATTTGATAGCAAATCCATCTGAATCTTGTTTTCTGTTTTTGTATTTTTTTCAGGTTTCCCTGCTTGGTGAGATGAATAAGGAATAATAACATTACTGTCACCTCTTGCTATGTCATTTAGGCATCAAAGAATGTTCTCTATGGCATCCTACAAACTGACAGAGTGTAGATGATTATTTGGCATCTTTTTTGTGCACTGTGTGTCTCATTTCTGAAGATGAAACAGTTGGATGCTTCACCCAAATTCACTGGCTGATCTTCAGCAATCTGGTACAGAACATAACACGGGTACAGGGTCATAGAAGGCCCTGGAAGGCAAGAACAGCTGCAAGTGTAAGTGAACTTCATCACTGGATTTTAGACACTTCTACTCAGGGTATTTGAGAACTCAGCCTCTTTGATACATGTCAAGGCAAGTTGGTAGCAGCTTGTGTGTAGGGTTGAAAAGCAATCAGACACTTGGCAGTGAAATGCTCAGATCCCCTGGGCATGGGTCTTATAAACCTTTACTATGAGAATGCTTTTTAGGGTGAGACTGAATAGGAAGAATACACCCCGTTCTGTCCAATCTTGCAACAGATGTCTACAAGGCAATCCCAAGATTTAGAAAGACAGCCTAAAATAATATGAAAGTACAAATGTGTTCCTTTAAGAAAGATAGCATCCTCTTTTTTCATCTTTCTTTTCAACAACTGGTACTTTCAAACTCTCAGTAGTTTTACTGTCATGGACCTGACCACATCTCCTTCCTCCTCAGGGATTGGCACCCTGGGCTCGGGGCCAATTTTGATAACTGAGATGTTCAGACTTGTTCTCACTCTGTGAGAAGTTGCAGTGGGGGCCTACCCCTCCTTCACCTGGTATTTGTAAAATGGCCCAGGCTCTTGAGCTACACTTTGGGCTCACCAGTGCCCATCCTTTTACTTCCCTGATTTAGGCCCCAATCCTTACCCACTGGCTTGACTTTCTGGCTTGACCTTCAAGCTGTCCCATCCCTATGGAATTCCCTGGCAATTTGGAGTGTTAGCTGAGGCTGGTTGTCATTGCAGACCTACTCTGTTAGATGAGAGAAGATGAGCTGGAGCCAAGAGCCACACCAAGGCACTGACTGTACCCACACAGGTGCAGATCCAGAGTAGTGAAGCAGAAGGAGCAGAGCAGGTCCAGTGTTGGCAAGATTACAACTCAACCTCTATTTTTATTTCAAATATGACCATCATTGCCTTCTGGCTTATTCTAGGGCTAATGAAATACAACATCTAATGGAAGATGCTGATCAAAACAAGGGACTTATCTCAAGTAAAATCTCATCTATATCCATCTCTGGTCCTTAGATAAGGTCATTGTACAGACTTTTGACCCGCTGGACTCCTATAACTATCATATGAGAACACGTCTTGTGGAGAGGCAAAAGTAATGCTGATAATTTACAAAAGAGCCAGACATTGCATCATCTCCTACTGGGGTCAGAACCAGCCATAATGATTCATGGTTACTATGAAGCCATAAAAATCCAGGAAGACCCATCTCATATGCTATATGAGATATGGCAGCCAACTTGGTAGCAGGACAGATTGCTTGGAAATTTCATATTACTGCTTTCTCCCATGTGAGGCCCCCAGATATTTAAGATGTCTGTTCTAAGCACATAAAACTTTCTATCAACTGAGATGCAGATCCTTCAGGTGCTATTTCTCTTGGTATGACTACCAGTCTCCAAGGTAGTTGTGTTCCCCTGGAATTATAAAGCCATTTCTCTTGTGACATAGCGCATGCTGAAGTGCATGCTGAAGCTACTTTCTGTAGTTTATTCCCATAAAGAAGAAAAAGCTGTCTTCACTCTGGTTATTTGACTTCACTTGTGACACTTGGAAAACAGTGGAGCACTCTTTGTACACTCTCAGTTAGGACTGGGCCTAATAACAGATATTGTTTCACTGGCATGAAGCAATTCTTCGTTCTCCCAACACAAGTCTTTGTACTGAATGGCCAAATTTACCCTCTGTCATTAGAAAAATATGATGGGAATGTTCTGCAGTAGCCTATAGTGTTACTTCTGAGGCTCAAAATAATATTAGAGAATATGTTTGAGCTGATCCTTAGAAGAACTTTATAAAAAGATAGATCATGAGAACAGCATTTCTCTACTCCGTTTCTTTTTAAACTGAATGTTTTATGATCCACCCAGGGCAAAGAACTGCATTTTGATGCTAAATACAAACACTTTTTTGGCATTCTCTGGCTTCCATGCACCTTTTGGTCTAGACAGCATGTTTTTCTTTTGCAGAATGAAAAGAACAACCAAAAATGTCAACTTGATGAGTACACTGAAGGAGATTGTTACCTGTGTAATTTCGACATATCAATGTCTGTGCTAAGTTAGCTCTAGTAGACCAAAATATAATTTGCTATTGATATATCTCCATTTTCCTGTCTGCAGCATGTGCAGGACTGAGGCTTTTTCTAAAAAAACAGGAGTCAGAAAAGCTGTAACAGTCTTTGACTATCAGTGTTATTTCATTATTAACTTGGCCCTGTCTGATCTTTACAATCATGGTGTTGAGCTTGTATCTTTTGTCATCTTTCTTTATTTACTTCTCCAACAGTAGTCACTCATTGCCAGAAATTACATATGCCGGGCAGATGTAGAATCCAGATATTATTGTGAGTTTTATTTCTCTGGGACTGATATCTGATTTTACCTTTTGCTCCTCTCTTTGTTTGTTTGAAAGCCCTTTTAATACCCTTTTTTGCTGGTATTGTGGCTTTGCAACAGCATTTTCACATGCAGTGCCAGCTTCTGGGGACAGCTAAAAAGAACCTGAATGCTGTTTCACAATCCCATCTCTGAAAACAACAGCTGAACTCTCTGGTCAAATGCTTCAGGAACAGCCATTTTTGGACCTGCTCTTGTTCAGATGACAAGAGAAGATTTTGCTGCTAATCTTTGGGAAGCAAGATGATCCCTGTACAGTCTCGTTTAAAAACTTGGGAAAGAGCTTACTTTTTGATTTAAATAAAATTCAGAGGAGCCTACTTATGAAGGATAGGCATAAAAGAACTTCATCAAAAATCTTAGCAATTTCAAATTCTGTTATTTCTTTTATGGGCTCCGAAACAGCATGACACATCAATGTGCTGTCACACAGCACTCATGTATGCATTGCACAGCTATCATTACTGTAAAACAAATTAACACCTCATATTACATTCTGGAGGGCATCTCAGACAAGAAATCATCTTATTTGGATTTGTGTGTACTTGCAAACAGCTTACTTGCTGGTAACTAAGCACTACTGATTACTTATTAATTGATAATGCTTCCTCCCAAGTACAAGTACTGGTACAGTAGGCTTATACTTGTTCCAACCCTCCCGCTTTCTGAGTTCTGCTGACAGTTACAAGATGCATCCATGCTTTTCCAGAGTAAGATCAATTCTGCAATGATCCTGGAGTCCCAAATATTCTGAGAGAGTTATTTATGCTTATGCTGTGCACATGTCTGAGTATCTTGCAAAATTAATACTTTAAGTCACTACATTAATCTGTTGCTTCCTCTTATTCTTGCATAAAAATATAAATCCTCTTAAATCTCATATTAGAGCATAATTTTTAATATGCAGACATCTGGGACAGCTTCTATCATGATTGTAATGTGAAGTAATTCGGTGAGTGGAGTATTATGCAATTATCCTAGGCAGTTAATAGGTTTGCTCAGTGGGTACAACAACCTGTGCATTACTCTGTACTAACTTCACTACTGCTGAGTGACTGCCATAAATCATTCATCTCTACCATTGTCTAAATGATAAACAATCTCCATCTCATCTCCAAGATAATGTTCTGAAGCAGGAGTGAGAAGCTGCAATTCCTCATTACATTCCAGGTGTATCTGGGAAAAGTAATAACAAGGCACACCTGAAAAAAAGTGTACAGAAAGGTGTGAGGAATGACTAATGTTACTATTGCATTGCCCAATCCTTCCAATGCAGTCTGATAAGAATGCATAAAGTATTTAAAGAAGAATGCTTTGTTCATTCAATTTGTTGTTATAATTAATGACATATATATATGATGTTGGCACAACAATAAGAATGTAATTTTGAATTTTATAGATTTGTTTTAGCACAGTAAAGGGTGTAACCACGGTAAGTCCTATAGAACTTGTCTTACAATGAGTGAATCCAACATACAGAGAGGTCAATTTGTACTCAAAAGTGATGTTAGTTTTCCTGATTCCCAGCACAATCACTAAATATTGAAACAGATCCTCTGTGTTCCCAAGTGGGGAATCAAATCAGAATAATGTGCACCTAGAGGAGCACCTGACTCTCTTCCAAACAGCAAGGACTCCTGGAGAGATGATGTGGTTAGAAATCTTCTGATTTCTAGCAGGACAACCATTTCTGGATGTTTTACCTTTCAGTAGGTGTCAAATTTTGCCTTGTTAGAGAGGAAAATACTTTACCCCAAAATTAAACTCTTACAATTTATTTTAGTTTATATAAACTAATTAAGACAGCTGATGTACTGCTTTGCTTTGGGTTCTGGTAGCTCTCTCTAGTGAGACTGAGTAACCACCAGCAGAACCAAGAACAAGGCTATCAAACCTTTCATTACAAAAATTATTATTTTTAATAATTTTAATTATTTTAATCAAAAATTTATTTCATCTTTTTCCCATTTCCTCCTAATTTTCTGAGAACTAAACTTGGTGTTTATTTCTCTTCTTTTCTCCTTGTTTCATTCCCTCTTCTTGCTCATATAAGAAATTATCTACCATCTTCCCTCTATTCCTTTATTTTTAGATACTATTCTTTGTGCCAGGAATTTTTCAGCAGTTCCATACCTTTGAAAAATATCTGAGTGCAGATCTGATAACTGCTTCAGAATTGGAGCAATTTTGAATAGTTGTAGAATAGCAAAGAAGAAAAGTAGTCAGGGGAAAAAAAAAAAAAAGCAACCCAAAGTAAACCTTGAATCTTGTTATTTTTTTACACTCAAAGGAAAAAAGTAGGAACAGGAAAAAAATAACAATTTGAATAGTCTCTTCTGAAAGGTCACAAGCAAGTGGGTGGAAAAAAATCTCTACTTTTAAGCCTTCAAAATTAAAGAAACTTCAGAATGAGAATACATTTCACAAAGTTATTTTTCCATTACTTGAACCAGGTCAGGACTAAATGTTCAACTCTGGACAAAACTCATGTCAACCACTGTAGCAGTGTTTAATGGTTAGAGAACTTGTATGAGTCATACTATGATTTATACCTCATTATGTGTAGAGAAGTTTGGGTGATGTGTTAAAACACTCTTACTTTAAATCACAGAGGTACAGCAGTTAGCTGGATAGTCCCTATAAAATTAAAAACCATGCCCAAGCAAACATGAATGAAAAATTTGTATTGTTTGTATTCAGTCCCAAAATGGTGGAGTTTTTTTGTGGGGTTTTTTTTGTTTGTTTGTTCTTTGTTTTCTTTTGTTTTGGTTTGGTTTTGGTTTTGTTTTTTTTTTTTTTGGTTTGTTTGTTTTTGGTTTTTTGTTTTTGTTTTTGGGTTTTGTTTTTGGGTTTTTTTTAATGAGTACAGTTCATGCAAGATGGGCAATTGTTAAACCTGGGATTTAGATTTTTTAAAAATTTTGCCATGTTTGAAATTCAGAATCAGATCTGATTTGCACAGTTCAAGCCTAATAAAACAAACACAGGTGAAGTCCATCAGACTTATAGGAATCAGTGGAAGTTTTATTATGTGCTTGAGAGGAGAAAGGATTTCACTCCAAGATGCACTTGGAATCAGAGAGCTGTATTATATTAAAGTGATGCAAAAATATAACTGGGCATGACTGTGAATTTGTCCACAGTCAGAGAAATGGATGAAGTATGAAAAGTCCTACTAACTTTGTCATTAAAATCCAAAGAATATGTGTGTAGACTAGAAATGTTATGCCCACGCTTTTCTAGATGAATGAACACCAGGATTAAATCTAGCTAAATTTCAGAAAGCTACAACTATATGCAATGGTAGGAATGCCTCTACTATTGCATTTTCATGGCCAAAACCATTTTGGAGTTCTGCCATTTCAGAAGAGTCACCAGGTAGTAGCATTCTATAAAGATGGAACAAATAGGACAAACTCAAAACCCATATAAATAAATTAAAAACAATACATTAGCAGCTATCTATCACCATTTCTGTTAGAAATACACAGGAAAAATTATTACAGTGTATAACACAAAAAAAAAAAAAAAA
>WEIU01010297.1:26814-44501 GCA_013389925.1 Aegithalos caudatus
AAAAAAAAAAAAAAAAAGAAGAAACAAAAATCCATGGAAAAATGTGAACAAAACAGACTAGAAATCAAAACAAGATGAGTCTGGCTTTTGGTGCAAATAACTTTGTCTGAAATCTTCTTTCTGTCTTGTAAATAGTAAACCTCTTTCTGTCACTTGCAGGATTTGGATTCCTGTTGATACAGAGCTATAACAGCAAGCCATGTATGACTCCAATAAGACATGATAATATTCTGTCAGATCATCCGTTGGACCTTTACACTGGAAATACCTGGCTCTGTCACTATGTGAGAAGTCATGCCAAGGCATGAAAATAATATGATTCTTTTAAAGAGAACAGTTGTTTAAAATACCCTCTCCTGCTTTATAGGCCAACCATCCAAAAATAATTATAATACTTTGGAGCTATTCAAAGACAAATAAGCTGAAAGCATGTTTATTTTTTAAATGGTATACTATATAAAAACATTACACGTATCAGTGACTTTGACAAATTCCTATTTATTTGGAGTAATGCCTTCTGTAAATTGCTTTGTAAATGCTAATCGATGTGGTGTTTTGAAACCAGTCAAAGCCGGTGAACCTGGCAGACAGCTTCAAACTGTCTGAGTGTCCATTTAACAACATTTTGTGACAAGATATCTTGTGCCAGAGCAGCTTTTGGGAACACAATGATTCATCCCATTTACCTAACTCAGCATAACAGCTAACAACCCATAGTCCCGGTGCAGAACTGCAGCTGTTTTGAGCAGCATGTGACAGAACCCTGACTCTGAAGAGTGGAGCTGTGTCACTGCCCTATGCTGGCTCTAACCCATTAGACAATTCTGGTTTGCATAAGAAAAGGTGTGAGAGACTGAAATATTAAAGGTTAATGACTCAAACAACTGGCCATTTGCAAAACCAGCAGGTTTGCACCCTCAAACCAAAGGGGAGACGGAGAGTTTTGGGTGGGTGGTAGAAAAATCTCTGATCTCCATAAGAACAGCCTAGGTGCAGAGGGCATGTGCACCTTCCACCTGACTTTTGTTTGCCAACAAGTTGGTTTTTGAAACAGAGAAAGGGAAAGACAGATCCTTTGAAGTGGGACAATGCTCTTTAGCATGCCAATGTCCTCCGTCCTGATAAGGCTCAGGAATAAAACTTCCTCCTGGGGGAGATATAGGGACATTCACTGCTAGATCTGAAGGTGCTGATCCCTTCTGATGGGGCAGGACTGGCTCAACTGCGCTGGCATGAGATGCAGCTTGGAAGGTGTCATAAACCATCAAAGACCCCCAAAATGCCCCCAGACTCATTTCTGGGCCCTTCCACCAGAGGACTGTGCATGATCCACAGTGTTGCGTAAGACAGGTAAGGTTCCTGGGTGTTCCCACATGAACCTGAGCATTTACTAACACACTCCACTTTGTGTTTCACTGGCTTTCCCTGGATCCCCAATGGATCAAGGCTGCAACCATTAATTCAACCATCAGACATGGAAATTGCAGAAATCAAGCCTTGTCGCGGGATCCATGCATGGTGATAGCTTTCCTTTCCACTATCTACTCTTATCCTTTCTTTCTCTTTCTGGTTTTTCCTTATATATTTTCTAAAGTGATATTCTTACACTTTAAATAGTAGTATTTCTATAGATAATGCTCAAAAGTGCTATATACCTCCTTTCCATTGCAAACAAATTCTTCTAAAATTAATCCGCCACCAGTAAACATAAACACAAACATAAATATTTTAATATATAAATATTTCATATATCAATCAATCAATCTCTCTCTCTCTCTCTCTCTCTCTCTCTATCTATCTATCTATACAAACCACTGGTCATTCTGTGTAGCTTCACTCTATTCTGTCTCAAGGGATTAACAAGAATAGAAGTTACCCCACTGCAGGGGCAGGAGCGAGTCATAACACCAGGAATCATAGTTATCACCTGGGGAGACCCTACCTGAAGACAATGCTAAAAGTGCTGGGAGAATCAGATAGTGCAGAATTTTCTTTTCTTCCTACCATCAAAGAAACACTGGCTGCAAGACATAGTTCTAAAAACTTTCACACTCATGGAAATTAATTCCTTTTTGGCTGTGGTTTTTTACATTGAAATAAAGCAAGTAGGAAGCAGAGAAGTAAGTATTCTTTTGTGTACTAAAATATACAGTAAGCTAAATCTATGTTTCCTGGTAAAGTAAGGCATGGAATAAATAAGACAATTCACATAAACAACCTTGGCAGGATCTGGCACTGAATCTTCTACACTGTAAAACCTAATTAATATGTGAGTAATGTGGTACAGCAAAACAGATTCCGTAACTACCCTACGTGTCTGCCTTTGACAAAGATGGGAGGTATAACCTGAAATTAGAGCACATAACAGAAATTTTCCTCCGTGAAAGGTGGTTCATTTTCACTTTCATGTAGTCTCACTGAAATGTATGAAGATTGCACACGACAAAATTATAGAGTATTTTGACTACAACAGCAAAAGGAGGAATATTTTGTGATTGAGAGAGAAAGAATTAACTCTCACAGTCAAAACACAGTAATTTAAAACAGCTACAATTTTTAGACTGTGTTAAAATTTTGGGATTTTTTCCACTTGACTTTTTTCCTTGCTGATTTTCTAGACAAAAAAAAGCAGCTAAGGATATTTACAAGAATGATTACTCAACATTATCCAATTACAGATTTTCAGATATGAGAGTTAATGCAGAATTTGTTTCCCAAGAACAAGAATGTACTCCTGCAAAAGGCCTTTGTGTCACAATTTGATCCATTCAGGTGTGTAAAGTCTTAGGGTAAAGGACAGGATATATCTGTCACACTGACAAGTCTGAAACAGCAGTAGTGTACAATCTACTCTTCAGGCTTCAAGCTGACAGATATATCTTGTAGTGTACATCACACCAATCCTCAGTACTACTAGTAGCAACAGAGGAGCAAGTGTGAGCATCTAAAATGATGCTATTATTCAGAAATGAATTACAGGCCTTGGTAATGTTGGCATAGGTAATTTTCTTAACAGAAGAAGTCATATTCTGAAGGTTTAAATAACTGCATTTGTTAAAGGAGTGACATTTAAAATTACTTAGAGTCTCAAGTGTAAATGAGTGGGAATTAGTCTTCCAGGTGGCTTGTGCAATGTGAGTTATTTGTTATGAAGGTTTAATATCATTGTAGTTTTTATGACAAAAACTGCTGTACCAGATGAGTTTAGGCCAGGATTTGCCAGCCTTGAAAAGTGATGACAGAGTGGTGATAAGAGAATTCAGTGAATTGCAGGAGAAAGAGAGAGAATGAGTAGGAAGTCTTTATTTATGGTTCATTGTAATACAAAAAATAAAAGGGATTAACTTATCAGCAACTCAAAAAGGAAGTGAGTATTAACAGAGTAGAATTAAACTCTGAAATTCATTGTTACAGGAAAATTTTGAGAATCAAAGTAAAATTTGATTGAGAAAGGAATTAGAAAAATTCATGGAGAAAATCCATTGAACACAATGATGTAACTTCAAACAAGAAATATATTGTTAATGAAATGTATTATTTGCACATAGTCTTTTAACAAAGAAAATATATTTTCTATTTGTGAATAGATTATAGTGGTTCCTAAAATTGTTTTGCACCAAATACTGGTATTTTTTACTCATACATTTATATAAGTAACTATTTTTTAACATCTAATAGAAAAATCTTTCTTAAAATTGCCTTCTGGTAACAGCTTTTTTCCTTTCTTCTTTTTCATTTTTGCCACTGAATGTAAACACAAAAATATTTTTGCACTCTCATTTTTTTCTCCTTTTTATTCCCTGCTTTCTTAGTTTTGTTTTGTTTTAAATTTTTAAGGGTGTTTTTCTGGCAATTTGTGGGGGTTTTTTTTCCTAAAAAAATTACATCTGGGTACAAGCTACCACAACCAAGGAAACAGGGGTGGGTTGGATCTTTTTTTAGACCTGATGTCAGGGGGAAACCCTAGACAACTATTCCTAACTTCAGCTGGAAGACAGGTGCCCAAACCATAACTCAGTCAGTTGTTGACAGAAGAGAGGAGAGACAGACACTGTCAAAAAAAAATGCCCAGAGAAGATGATAAAAGCCTGTGGCTTGTCGGGGTCCTCATCTCAGCCTCTCAGCCTTTAAACCTCTCACACTGAAGCTCTCATTAGTAAACAGATTGCTCAGAAGAGGCAGAGGAGGAACAGGACAAGAACGGGGCTGTGGGAGCCAGAAACACCATGATTAATGATGTTCTGCAGACATGTAAAAGCAAAGGCACTCTGTGTACACGGCATCGAACCCAGCTACAGTCTAACAGTGATTCCTTAATTGTTCTCTTGGCATGCAGCACATGGCTCTTCTTCTGAAAATCATTTTGTATTAAAATTCCTGGTAAACCTTTTATCCAGACCAGAGTGAACTAAGCAGTGAAGCTTGTGCTGGGGAAAGAAAGAAAGAAAGAAAGAAAGAAAGAAAGAAAGAAAGAAAGAAAGAAAGAAAGAAAGAAAGAAAGAAAGAAAGAAAGAAAGAAAGAAAGAAAGAAAGAAAGAAAAGAAACATAGTCTTGAACAAAATGGCTGAAGTGGTGAAGGAGAAGGCTCTCTGTAAGAGCTAACACCGTGGTGTAGCCAACTGCACCATGTGAATCTCTTGGGTAGAAAAGGGAAAGAAAAGTGAACTTCACACAATTCTTTCTAAGGAGGCTATCAAGGAGAATCTGCCTCTGGCAAGGGCAAAGCTGTCTCCTGAGGCAAGTGTGAAGGGTAAGGCTGCAAGTGGCAGGGCAGGACCTGAGATGCTCTCCCAATGCCCAGCCAGTAGACCTGCTCCTCTGGTCCCAAAACACAACAACCCCACTGCACTGCTAGGCAGGAGGAAGGTCTGCTTTGTAGCCACATGATTGGTGGAAAGAATAGAAAAGGTTTCACTTTATATTTTTACTAAGCCCAAAACATAAGCATAATTAAAAAAAAAAAAAAAACAAAAAAAACAAAAAAACCCACATTTTTGCTGTTCTTTTCACCAAGTCTGCTAACAGGTGGTGTTCATAGCAGAAAAGGTACTTTGCTATTTACTGGTCATGATCTCTGCTAACACAGCTATCTCACTGCAGTTTTATGGTATCTGAGTGGTTCCTTTTGGAAGAATAAACTGACAGCCTTATCATGCAACCTTCAAATTAGGCTTTTACCTTTGAGTTTTCAAATGAGACTTTTAGCTTTCAATAGCCTAGCTCTTGGAGGCTAACTGTAAGCAAAAATTACAACTCACAAATCAATATTTGCAGAGCAAAGTTAAATACCAACCAGTCCTGCTACAGCCATCAACTTTCCATCCAGCACTCCTTAATGAAAATAAAATCCAATGGCTACATATAACTTATCAAATGATAAATGGGAGTTGCAGTCAGAGGTTCTCTCTGGGTAACACTTGGTAGCACACAAAGCATTTAGCTGAGGTGTATCATCAGGTGTATAATTTACCATACACACATACACACACACAGAGTAAAAAACATTTGTTAAAAAATAAGAGGAGAAATAGGAAGGTATATTCGGAAGACTGATGAAAGCAGGCAAGCAGATTTTATTCTTATCAGCTGGGAAAACAATTGCAAAATAATAATTTTGTCTTGACTGGCTTGCATTTTGCTCTTTTTCTTTTTATTTTTAAGATGATATTAGTTCTGTGCAACTTCTTTCATTTGTTTCACATTCTACTTTTTCCCCAGGAATTCCTTCACTGGCAGCTACCTTTATGTCACTTTTAATTTCAAAGCTGAAATTTAAAACCTGTTCTGTGGCACTGATATAGTTTGTGGCATGTTGACTGTTGTTTCTTCTTGTTTCTTGTACTCTATCAGATAGGTTTTACAGTCCAAACAGAAAATATGAAATTGAGTGGACCTTTGTACAGCAGACTGGAAGAAATACATTGCTACAATTTTACTATGACAATATATATTAATATATCATTAATATAACATTAAGGCTATATTTTAATCTGATATTTGTTTACCATCAAGACCAAAGGTAAATGTAAAAAAAACAGTGGATGTTAGTTGTATGTAACTTGAACCTCTGGAAAGTCTTTCTTAGATAATGCACAATGCAATAGCAAAATAGAAAATACAGCCACAAATCAAAAAGGGCCAATTTGAAAAGATGGGTCCTACTCCCTTGGCAAATACTGCCATCAGCAAAAGCCAAAGCAGGACCCAGAGTATCTGAATGTGCAGTTCATTGTGCTGCAGCATTCACAGTGTCAGGGGTCTATCCACATCCAGATCAGAATAACAACCTTGAGTGTAAGGAAAGTTCCAGCAACACTGGTTGAATTGCATTTTACCTTCAATCCAGTGGGCAAGGATAGGCATTTAAGCTCGCCAGTGGCTGCACACTGATATCAGTGAGAGAGGCCTGGGCCATGGAGGTGCACTCCACACATGGTTGTAGGACTGCTTGATACTGACAGCATTCTGCTGAGGTCACTGATGGTATACTGGTACCAGTAAGAAAGACGAGAATCACCTTTGCTTTAGACAAGAAACTCAAATTATGAGTTTACAAGTTAAAAGAAGGGAGGAAAAAGGACTAGAGACCACAGTCTGGCTTTGCCATGCTGGGAATGTATTAAAATTTCACTTACAGTATGAGTGTTCCACATTCTGACACAAGCTATTTGTGGCAAAATGCCCTTTCCATTTTTTTTTTACCAACCCTCAAAGCATACTAAGACTGAAATAATTTGACTATGTATCTGAACATCACAAAGAACTGTAAAATTTCCAGCCTTTTTTTGACTGTTATGTAATTCCTGTGTGTTAGGGTGAAAACAGATCTTCAAGTGATGTTTCAGTACTTGAGTGATTCCCAGTCCAAGTCCGCTTTATAAGGTCAAAGTTTGAGGACAGAGAGGACAGGATTGATTTTCTGCTATTTTTCATACTGAATGGGAAATTACTTGTAGGAAATTTTAGCTGGCCTTTTTAAGTCTTGAGACTTAAAGACAAGTGGAGAATGGCAAGGAGTAGATGCCATGATGGCTGAAGCAAAGTCAGACACATCAAAATAAACACTGGCCATTTGGCAGCTGTGTATTGAATCCTGGGAGGAATGCCTGCCGTGAAATGAGGTTCTTGCCATACAGGTATAGCAGAGGTTAACTCAGGACAGCTGTCTGTGGTGTGTGGCAAGCTGTGCACACAGCAAACTTCAGATTAAAAACAAACACAAGTTTGCAGTCATTGGGAAGGTGGGATTTCAGGCAATTTTCAGTACAAATCATATACTAATTGGAAACAATCACTGACTGCTTGGGGTGAGCAAAATTTCTTGATGATATCATATGAAGTCTGCTGGCTTAGTGCTGGTACCTTATGAGACCAACAGAACTGACAGAACTCCAGCTCCTTCCTTATAAAAGCAGGACTCGAGGCAGTTCTGGCAACCAATGCTTCCCTGTCCTGCCAAGTTCTTCTGACTCCTTTTCATATTCATGATGCCCAGATGACTTTCCTGAGCTTTTTGGAATATACAGGGTGGGAAGGGATGCTGAAAAGACAGTCTGTTGAGTACAAGCAAAACAATATCTGTATCAACATGAAGAAATTATTTAGTTTATGTCATTAATTTTTGTGTTTTGAAAACAATATCACTCTAAAGTATTGTTTCATGTTATTAGGATGTGTATTTATTTGCAGGAAATCTCATCTATCTATGCCATGAGGACTGTGTTCAAACATACATCTGATCATCCTTCTTTTTAAAATGCTTTGAGCTATTCCTAGGTCCCAGTTGAGTTATTTCATTCATTTATGCATGAAACAACAATGACTTTGATCACAACTAAATAGGTCTGACTGAGCATACCAGGCAGTATCCAAGAACTATACAATGAGGAATTGCTTCTACGTTATTTATATATGCTTTCTGCTAAATTGCTAGATTTACATCACTGAAAAAGTTTCTCTTGGAGGACATCCTTGTGCCATTTTCTGTCTGAGCCACGCTGTATTACAATGGCTGGGTGATAGCAGAAGTGTTGTGAGGTGCAGAAGTTGTGAGGTACAGAAGTTTACTTCAGCATTTCATAGCAGTGGAGTTCCTTTCCACAAAGAAAAAACAGCTTGTATCTTTACAATGTGAATCATGCATGTGCACCCATCCTGTGATCATACAGAAGAATTCTCCAGACCATAGCATTGTTATAAACACTTTATTGAGTCAGTACATTTTCTTTGCAGAGTATTAAATAAATTAATTTCTACCTATACTATGAAACTTAGTGAAGGAATTCTAGTACATAATGGTTACATAAAAAGTTCATTACTTAAAAGGATTATGCAGGTCTTGCATTTCTTCCACTCTGATTATCAAGCAATCTTTGATAACCCATCTTGAAAATAAGAATGTATTATATCACACTTTTTATTTTCAGCACTGTAGAGTACTGTTATTTTTGGGTATCCACTGTAAGGTCAACACAGTAGGATGCAAGAATTCAGGAAATTTATGGAATTTAGATGCAATGCTTTAATACAGCTTCTGGATGTATCAAGCACTGGAGATGCTTCTGCTGGATTCCTTTCTTATTGTTAGTAGTGGTTTAACATGTGATATTTGATAACAATCTTGGCTGTGATTACCATGAGAGGATAGAGATTAGTATCCCTCCAAGATTGGTAAGATTGGGGAAACCATGGGGTATCTGCTAGTCAGCCTAACCTCAGTCTCCAGGAAGTTTAGGGATCAAATACTCCTGGAAAATGCATGCAGGAACATGAAGACCTAGCACACAGCATCCCACAGTATCTTTGTAGGGAGTCAGTGAGATATGGGACTACAGGAGCTAGCTACTGGGTAGTGAAAAATGGAATTTTGTAATCAATGGTACAAAATTCAACTGATGTTCACTTACCGGCTGTGCCTCACTGGAGGTACCTGAGATCATTATCAGGATCAATATGGTTAATGCCTGCAGATGACCTGGGCAAGGAGACAGCTCATACCCCCAGCAAGTCTGCAGTAAATGGCACACTGGTGGCTGGATGGCAAGGTGAGGGAAAGCACTCCATGCACTGGTGGGTAGAGCAGCCATTTGGATGCCAGGAATATCAAGAATCTCTAGAGAGAAAAGTGCAGAGTCCTGGGGCTCTGCAGTGCAGGTGCTGTGAACTGCTGGAGCTGTGGAGCTGAGGAGAAGCTCTGCAGGACAAGACTTTCTGAGTCCTAGAGGCAGATAATGGAACAGGCATAAACACTGAGGATGGAAGAGCATCCCATACTTGGCAGTATTAATGCACCATTGCCAGGCCAAGGGAAGGGCCCTCTGCTTGGCACTTGTGAGATCATGCCTGGAGAACTGTCTGGCTCTGGGTCACATAGCAGCAAGAGAAAAGGAAAAAAATGTGTGAGTTTCAAGAAGATACACCAGGATGATTGAGATGAGATACAGAGACAAGGGACCTGTCTTTCTCTGGCTCGATTAGAAGAAGGCTACAGAAGGATCTAATTTCAGTCTTCAGTTACAGAGAAGGCAGCTCCACGCTCTTTTGGAGGTGGACAGGGAGAGGCTGAGAGGTTATAAATGAGTAGCAGGAAAAATAAGCACATAGGAATGAAACTGTATCTGCTATTTCTAAACCACTAGTGACACCTAGTTTCCAAGAAAAATACAAGTAGCTACATTAACACTGTAACTTGGAAAAATGCATCTGATTGTACTTATCACAATCTAGGGCTTGGTAATTCTAAAGCTCTGCATGGCATAACCCCAAACAAATAGATTTTGACAATAAAAATATGCACATTAAATCTGTGCTTCAATAAGGGACACAAAGCTTGCAGGTGTGGCCTCTCAGTGAAAGGCAGTGATGCTGTAACGTATCAGATATTTTGCCGTGTCTCTGTCTGTGCTGTCTGGCTACATCACTGGCTTTTCACTGAGGACTGATTCCCTGATTCTTCACACACTGTAAATATTGATGTGAACTCAGAAAAGCTCTGGGCTGATACCATCTGGCACCTCAGGTGGTAACCTTGAATTTGTGTAAGCAGCTTACTCACATGTAAGTCCTATGCTCACAGGTGGTAGAGATGCAGTTGACTGAGGTCTGGTGAGACCTGTCCTGCTTACAGTACTCTGAGGACACTGGAATTCTGGGAAGGCCATGAGCCTCCTTTCCCTCATTTCCCTCACACTGTGCCCAGTTCAGGTTAAAACAAAACCAAAGCAAACGACTTTAGGTGTTGGAGGATGGCACAGGAAAGGATCAGATTCTCCTTTCTGGGACAACAGCAAACATCTCGCAAAGACGTTCATTTGAAAATTATGCTTTTTGGAAACATAAAGTTGTAGGTATGTGACACAGCTCACAGTTGTAGGTATGTGACACCAGAAGAGGGGAAACATAAGACAATTACTGTGGGCAGCCACATTTTCCCAACATTACTACAGTACTCTCAGCTACAGCATCCTTATCCACCTTCCAAACTTTCCTGTCCCCGGCTCCCCATTTGCCAAGAGAAATAAGAATCCCACTTCCATAGAAATGAGGGGCTTTTACTCTAATTAGGCAGCAGTGCCAGATGTGACAGGTTAGGACAGTCACCTAGCAAAAAAGCATATGGTGGCCTTGGACCACTACCAGACAATGACAGCGCGTCTGGTCACCGCTTTATAAACTGCAGATGTCTGAAGAAACGTGGACTTTCCACTGCATTTACAGCTGACTCCTGCACACAGCTGCTTGCTTATCCGTCACCAACTCTGACTTGGTTTTGAGTCAGATATGGCAAAACAATGGAGCAGAGACAAAGTACCATGTCATTAACAATGACTGGAAAAATTACTGTGCTTGAGTCATGTTCCTGAAGGTGTTGCAAGAGTGAACTAAGAGCTCCTCCTGGCTGCACAATCTTTCTTTCTACATAAACTCACTTCATTTATTGTTCTTTCCACAAAAAATGGACTCAAAAATACAGTTTTAGGGTGAACAAATAAACCTCCATTTGGAGCAGCCACTAATAGTCTAGCAATGTTCAGGTGTCTTTTCAGTTTAAGAAAGAGAAAAGTGCAAGTATGCATGAAAAAATACATGGCTTTTATATATGGATCCCTGTGCATTTGAGAAAAGTTAAGTAATTGATGTTTTTGACAACATAACTGATGGTTAGCATGTGGAAGATACGGCTGATGGCTGTGTAGTAATAATTCTAATGGCAGGCCCTTCCATCCTGCTCTGCCTGCTCACTAAGCAATAGGAATTTGAGGGTAAGCACATTCCAGAAGACAACAAGCACTCGCTATACTGAAGGGTCACACTGACATTCAAGTTAACCTGTGGTTAGGCTCTGCATGACAGGACAGTAATGTGCAGCTAGCTGCACAGCCCATTGCACTATGTGGATCCAAATGATGGAAGCCCATCAGGTTTGAACTTGAACTTGTACAAGTACAAACCAAGCTGTACAAATATGTCACAAATGTGAATAGTGTAGTATACAGATATAATCTGGAGCATTACTCCACCATCCTCCTGCTCAAAGCAGGTACCACCACATGATCAGTCCACAGTGGTAAGAATTTTATCTAGTCTGGTCTTGAAAATGCTCAAGGATGCAAAAGTTTTCTAGGCAACCTGACTGCCCTGTGATGAAAGAACTTTTTCCTTCTATCTACTTGGAACATCCCTTTCTGTTTCTCACCATTGTTTGTCAGCGTCTCATCATGCATGTCCATGAATCACTCAATTTTCTCAGTTTACCTTCTTGTAGGTACTGGAAAGCTGCCATTAGGTTGTACCAAAGCCTTCACTCCTCTTGGTTAAAATGAGCCTAATTCTCACTGCCTCCCCATCTGGTTTCTGTGTTCCAACCATCTGACCATCTTGGTGGCCTTCGGCTGAACTTACTAAAGCTTATAAATATTTTTCCAATACTAGGGGAGGCCAAAACTGAATGCACTATTCCAGATGTGGTTGAATGAGTGTGGAGTAAAGGTGAATAAGTGCTTTCCTCAGCCCTCTGGCTGTGCCTGTGGTAGTTCAGCTCAGTATGCTGGTAGCAACCACCTCCATTACCATGAGCTGAATAGACAGTAACAAAAACACAGCATCTGCTTCCTACAGTTTAATGGCTTCTGGAGCATTGGGTCCTCTGCTAGATCACACAGGTAAATCATACCATCTCCTATGATTTAAAGTCAAATTTAAAATTGCATTTTTTGTTATTTCAATTTGGTTCTTCACATAGTATGCAAATATATTGCAGTGTTTTCCTTGAAAGATAACATTATTTATTGTCAAGAATGTGCTTTTTAAACTTTTATGTTAGAGCTATATGCAATCTAGGGCACATATTAATCATCCATTAATATATTGTTCAGATGTTTAAAATTACTCAGTCTAATGTTTTGTGCCTTTCTGCACACCTGAGTTAATACATACCCTGGAGTGCTTTCCTGCTTGGTTACAGCACTCTCTACTACAAAAACCTGGGACTTGATTGCATCCATATATTAATCACAGTGGATGTTTACATAGTATAACTTCGCTTAATAGCGTAATGGTGAAGAAGCCGGATGTACATAACTGTATGGCTGAATGCCTGACTTAGGGAAAAAGGAAGGTTTTCCACAAACATTTTTACATTTCTACAGAGGGCCAAAGAAATCACAGAAATGCTAAAAATATTTTTTTAGACTGTTCAATCCATCTTTCCCCACAATATATGGGAATGCTTTGCTGGATCATATATACATATCTCAGAGAGTGGTTTTTGTTAATCTTCTAAGTAGCAAATAATTTCTGTCTTTAATGAATTACATTAAAAGGTGAAGTCCATAGTGGCAGGAACTCATGTAAAAGCACGATTAATCACCCTGAGGTTTTTTGGCTCTAGCAGGCAGCTCCTTTAAGTTACTTCAGAGGGCTTTCTTTTGTTTTCCTGCAGGACTTCTCAATGTTTCTTTTTGGGTGGTTCTGGTTTTTGTTCTTGGGGATTTTTGTTTGTTTCTTTGTTTGTTTGTTAAATAAATTGATGTATTTGTTTATAATTTCTGTCAGGGATATGTTCTCTTGTTATTCAGGTAAAAAAATGGGGCTTAGTGTTTTTAAATAAATTACCCAGATGAATTACCATCACTCAGTCAAGAATCACTTTACAGCTATACTTCAGCGTCTTCTTTCTGCCTATCTCCATTTTTTTGTGTTCTTATTGGGGTAAGGAAGCAGGATCATTTATGCAAAACTGGGCTGCGAGATGCACAAACATATCGTGAAAGATGGAAAAATATTTTTAAGTATGAAACTTCAGAAATGGTTACATTTGATGGACCAGACACTTGGAGGATTAAAAAAAGAACTGCTCTTCCAGTGTTGTATTTTTGAGATCCAGGTAGTGCAATTGGTGTGCTGACTAACACAAATTCTCAGGCAGGAAACACGACTAGAGAAATCTCATTTTTCCTTTAATATTATTGCATCTCCTGGGTGAGACTATTTGAGAAAGAGATACAAAACAAAGTTTAAAATGAGAAAAGGCCAGACTCATACAGAGAAAGATCTGATCTGATTTTACTGTGACAATATAAGTGCAAGAGCTGTTTTTAACTCAAGTCCCACATAGCTGATGAGCATTGTTTAGGAAACCAGTGTATACACACATTGTTTTACTGTTCTACGTAATAGTGTAAAATAAGGGTTCCTAGAAAACTCCAGTGAAGCATAGAATATTACTAAGGATAAGAAACAAAAAATCTGCAACTTGCACATAAAGTAAGAGTGCTGTACAGCTGTTTGGTGACTCTAATTAACATCTTTGAACTACCTGGAGCCTCCCAGTACCATGCTCTACAAAAACATCAAACAAGTAATTTATTCACGGTTATTGTCTTACACTTGGATGTGGCTCCTTTCTCCCAGAGCGGGAGAACACAGTGGACTACCCAGACAGAAGGGAAGCAGTACAGAACTTTGTTCTCAGGAATTCAGGGGGAAGATGCTATTACAGTTTGAACACAGGAATGGGCGGAAGAAAACTCACCATCGGTTGACAGCTCCGCCCCTGTGGGTGTGGGTGAAATTTTAAAGGCAGGTGAATAATGTATGACTTGTATCTGAATGAAAGCTGAGGTTTTCCAAGCTCTACAACAATGAACCCTCCATTGTGCACGCTTCCTCTCTGAGAGTCACTTTGCTTTGAGGAAGTCTCGTGGCAAATTTCTATTCACTGACTGGATAAAGCATAGTTTTTAAATTAGGTTACTGACGTGAACGCTATTACAAATATAAAATACGTTATAAAAATTTATGGGAAAAGTGAAATCTCTATTTTGCTGTGTAGATTATTATACAGTATATAACACAGAAGATAAATCTCTCAGTATTCAAATATATTTATTTACAAAAAAATACCAATCTTCAGAGGATTTATTCTTTTTTTGAAAAATGTTCTGATAATCTAGGATGGAAGATGCAGAGGAAGGAGTAATAAACATTTTTACAAACATTACTAAAATTTTCTACCAATTGCCTTCATTTCTTTCATTTTTGTTGGATTTACCATGTAAATTTTACTGTTTGTTGCTCCATACTCTCTAGTCCTGGGTGTGAGAAAAATAGTTCTTTTTCAACAGTTGTTCAAAAGTTTCTCCTGCTAACATCGGAATATATATGACTCCAAGAAATGCTATTTGGGTGTTGGTTACTAGATTACCATTCATATTTCATTTTTCTAATGGGTGCATCTATGTTTGCTAAGCTCTTCCTTAATTTTACTTCACTGGTCAGTTCTTTTAATGCCAGAGTGTCCTCTGCTGCACATAGCAAAAATAGCAGTATGTACAGATTTTTCATTCATGGTGATAAAAAGGCAGTGAATAAGAAACTCTGTAGGGATCTGTGCAACTTATTTAAATTTCTCTGTCAAAAGCATTTTTGCAAAATTCTTTCTAGCTCCCCCCTAATCACTCACGCTACGGATGATTTTGTAAATAGAATTCACATCAAAACCTCCTAATACTCCCACCTCACCCTGACCAAAGTTTTATGTTTAAAGGGAAGATTTCACTGAGAACAAATGTTAGGAAAATTGCCCAAAAACAATCCACTGGGACACCTTCTTTGAATGTCAGATATGAAACAGGGATAAACCTTTATGAAGTTTTAAAAAATAAAAGCTGAGAGGAGTGGCCAGTACCCCAGAATGCTGTGCAGCTCTTCAGAGGGACCTCGACAGGGTGGAGAGATGGGCAGAGAGGAACCTTCTGAAATTCAACGAAGGCAAATACAGAGTCCTGTACCTGGGGAGGAATGACCCAGGCACCAGTACAGCCTGGGGGCTGAGCTGCTGGAAAAGGACCAGGGGGTCCTGGTGGACAACAGGCTGTCCATGACCCAGCAGTGCTCTTGTAGCCAAGAGGGCAATGGTGTCCTGGAGTGCATTAGGAAGACCATTGCATTCAGGTTGGGAGAGGTGATCCTGCCCTTCTACTCAGCCCTGATGAGGCTGTGTCCAGTTCTGGGCTCCTCACAAGAGAGACATGGTGCTCCTGGAACAGGTCCGGCAGAGGACAACAAAGGTGATTAAAGGACTGGAACATCTCTCTTATGAGGAAGAGCTGAGAAAACTTTGCCTGCTCAGCCTCAAGAGGAGATGACTGAGAGGGGACCTCACAAATATTTTTAAATATAAGAAGGGAGGGTGCCAAGAGGGTAGATTCAGGTGCTGCTCAATGGTGCCAAGCAACAGGTATAAGAACTGGCAGAAAGGGATCACATAAGTGATAAGAACTGGCAGAAACTGATGCCCAGAAAGTTCCATCTGGATATCAGGAAGAACTTATTTACTGTGCAGGTGACTGAGCACTGAACAGGTTGCCCAGAGAGGGTGTGGAGTCTCCCTCACTGGACATACTCAAGAATTGTCTGGACACAATCCTATGCCATGTTCTGGGATGACCCTGCTTGAGCAGGGAGGTTGGACCAAATCATCCACTGTTGTCCCTTCAACATGACCCATTCTGTAACTCTTTTAAATACTCAACAAATATTTTTGTTCATAACTAGCGTTCTGTTCTTTGATGAAAACAAACTGGGTGTGTAATAGGTTATAGGAATGCTCCATTTTAAGGATGGATAGTTAGCCATTGTCAGGATGTCCTAAGAGTAAGGCATATGCATATTTTTCTAATTAATACTCATGCAATTTTATAGAAAAATTAAAAATACTGACAACTGCAGTCATAATTATTAGCTACAAAAATAGGATTCAGGATAGACCTGTAGGAGTTAAGGCAGATTGCTCTCTGAAATTGTCAGCCAGTTGGTAATGTTTAAAGTAAGAAATGATGTCAAGTGGTCTTCAGAAGGACAGCAGGGAAGGCTAGAAATGCTCATAACAAGATTAGGAATGCTACTCATGTTAAGTAGCAGAGAGTACCTTCCCTGTTTGGAGAACCCTTGAAAAATGACTGAAGATGATATAATAGAAAATCTAGGAAAGAACACAAAGGTAAGCAGACAATAATTTTTATTCACTATTTCCAAATTAGCAGAAGTAGCAAGAATGCAATAAAGCTTTAAGGGAACAGGTTTAAAAAAGCAAAGAGGAAGCATTTTTGCACATAATGTCTGTGAATAGTGGAATTCTGTCACATGATACTGTTAATGCCAGAAATCAAAAATAAAAGAGACAGCTTTTAGAAATGAAGCAGACACTTTACTGGCTATGTGTCTACATGCAAATATTAAATACCACACACCCAGTGTCAAAGTAAGTGGTACACTGGTGAGGAACAATCCCAAATACCAGCACTGGAGAGCAGCTCTGCTGGGAAGGACCTGGGAGTCTTGGTGGGTGACAGGTTGACCATAAGCCAGCACCAAATGGCCAATGGTGTCCTGGGCTGCATTGGAAAGAGTGCAGCCAGCAGGTCAAGGGAGGTGATCCTGCCCCTCTACTTGGCCCTAGTGAGGCCACCTCTGGAGTGCTGCGTCCATTCTGGGCTCCTCAGCACAAGGAAATGAGGAGCTGGAGAGGGTGCCCAGTGGAAGTGACAAAGATGATTTGGGGTCTGGAGCATCTCTCTAATGAGGTGAGACTGAGGGAGCTGGGGATGTTTAGTCTGGACAAGAGAAGACTACAGGGGGATCTCATCTGTACATACAAATATTTCAAAAGCAGGTACCAAGAGGATGGTGTCAAACTCTTTTTAGTGGCACCTAGTGACAGGACAAGGAGCAGTGACCATGAACTAAAACACAAGTTCCACCCCAACCTCAGGAAAAACTGCTTTACGTTGAGGGTGGCAGAGCACTGGAACGGGCCGCCCAAGGAGATTATATTGAGTCTCCCTTCCAAACCCACTCATTCCTGTCTAACTTGCTCCAGGTGACCCTGCCTCAGCAGGGGGGTTGGACGGGATGATCTCCAGGCGTCCCTTCCAACCATAACGATTCTGTCATTCTCAACCTGCCGGGTGAAAGAAACCGTTAGGCCTGGGTTGCTTTGTGGAGGGCTCCTCTTTGCACGTGCGCTTTTATGTTATTTATTTCCCAGGGCACGACGCTGACAGACTGAGGCCATTCCCGCGCGGTCCCATTCCCGAGCGATCCCGCCCAGCGCCCGCCCCGCGGCTCGCGCTCGGCCGGAAGTGAGGGCAGGCGGAGAAGGGGGCGGGGCCGCGCGGCACCCACC
>WEIU01010297.1:44641-59476 GCA_013389925.1 Aegithalos caudatus
GAGCGCGGCTGCCCGGGGGAGGCAGGGCGGACGGCCGCGGGGCTGCTCGGCCTGCGGGGCCGGGGAGCAGGCGGGGAGACAGGGAGGCTGGGCCCAGGCGCCTGGGGAGAGCGGAACTGTTGGGGCCGGCGTTAAACGTCGCGGCTCCGTTTCTCCATGACCGTGGGCTGGCAGGTGCTTCTTCGCCTTTTTTTTTTTTTTCTTCCGCTCCGCTCGCTCGCTCCTCTCTTTTCCTTCCCGTTCTCCCTTCTCCCCATGATGAAATGTCTCTGAGGAGGCTGCCCCTTGTGTTTTAGCTCTCTTTTTTTAAGGACAGAGGAAAGTGGGAAACCGGAAGGAATACGGCGAGCAAAGGGTTTAGGGATTTTTGTTGTTAATGTTAATTACAGCTCTTTCGAGACGGCGCCTTTTTAAGTTTTTTTTTTTCATCGTCTGTAGTGATGGTTAGCTGTAAAACTATTTCAATTCCATGTCCACTCAGGTTTTCTTTCCAGAAACGGCTCTTGAAGGGCCCATGAAGATGTGAATACACTGAGGGGAGAGCAGTGTAATGTGTCCAAAGTGGTTTTTACTTCCTGGTTTTGCCAGATGGTTAATACCAATGTGAACGTAATAAAAACTTGAGTTTCTTTAGCTGTGTTCAGTGTGCAGACATAAATGCTGATGTGGCTTTCCGTTTAACGGGAAAGAACTTGCAGCTATAGGCAGTACTAAGAGGGTGAAAGGGAGAAATGGCATATGAAGGATCATTATGTGACCTTAAGGTAGTTCATTTAAGAAAAAACAAAACTCACTTGCTAGAACTCTGCTTTGGTCCACAAAATGATGCTGTTTTCCAGCAGCTTTCTTTGGAGCCTCACTAATATGTAGGTATTTAATGGGAAGAATAGAAGACTCAATCTTTCAGACTGAGAGGAAAAACAGTACTAAGCCATTACAGGACTTATAAAAGAGTAAGGAACCACTGAGTTTCACGTAATATGGCTTCTGTGGTTTATTTTAAAATACTATTTTTCTGGGATTTGTTGTCTTTTGAACTTTGAGGCATGGGTCAAATTTTTTTTGTATTGACTGAAGAAGGACTGCCTTGGTGGCATGTTCCATCCTAGCAAACACATTTTCACTCTGTGTTAGCTGCAGGCTTGCTTTTTCCTTTGTTCCAGAAGCAAATTAATGAATCTCCCACCTGTGTCTGAAACATTTCACATTTCTGGGCCTTCTAATCAAATAATACGAATGTTAGGAGTTTTGAATGATACCAGGAAGTTATCTTAAACTAGTTGAAATAGACACAGAGTTTTGGATGCTCATCTTATTTAACATGCACAATACTAGTTCATAGTAATCTGTGATATTAATGGTCAGTCCTTAACTTTAATTTTCCTGTTGTGCTGGTTGACTAACTGGAGAAATTAAATCTTTGAAACCTGGGCTACTGTCCGAAAGTGGCATTGAGAGGCAAGGATAACAACCTTCTTTTGAGCTTTTGGTGTGAATAGCTGCCATAATTGGGTCTGTTTTGTTTGTTGAAGCTGTTGTCCTGCTTTTTGCTGCTTCAAAGTAAGATTTTGCTGTGACCTCTCATTGGATGCCAACCTTCAAGGCCCTGTGGAAAGCATGTGAAACTCTACCTGTGCTAGGAGTAGCTTAGTTGCTTTCAAGGTCCTGACCCTTCTGGGCTTTTAGGCTTATATGAAGTGTTTCATATTGGAAAACAGGAAACTTCATCTGAAGCTGCCAGAGTTAATATACGCAGGATGTGTTTTAAATTCCCATCTCTTATAATAGTCAAGCTTTGTAAATGTTAGGTTGCGTTTACCTGATACTTACTTCAGGCTAATTGCTACAGATATTTGTAAGATGGTACCTAATCCCCAAGTGTGGAAGTAGTGATCTAAGCAGACAGCATGGGAAAGATGAGAGGAAAACTGCTCTCCTATGATGAAGCAAGTGCATAAAACACCACAAAGTAGGATATTGGCAATGAGGCTGTGACTAGAGCAAGTTTAAGGCTCCTGACTTGCCTGTCATTCCAAGCCAAAGAAACGTGATTTCTACCTGAGAGGAAAATTACCTCTATTTGGGGAATGTGGATTTCAAAATTATAGACATTGACAGCTGCTATTGCTAGCCAGTAGTGTCCTTGAACTGAAAATTGAACCTTCCCTTTCTAGATTTTATTTCCTTTTATTGTATCCCCTCTTTTATTGTCACCCCTGTCTCCAGACCTTCATTCCAGCCTACTGCCTTTTAGGATCATTGTATTACTAGTTGGCTTGAACACGCTACAATGATATTACATTTTTTTCTGGGTGCTTTCAGTTTTGGTAAAAGATCACTTGTGTCAGATGAGCTTGCATGAGCCTTTCTGAACGTGTCTCTAGCTATTCATAAGGACAGCTCCTAAGATCAGACTGCTTACTTTCCTAAGTGTTTGGTTCTGATTCTTTTATTTTTAAAAGAGTAGAGGTAAAAAGACAGCTTTTCAAAGCTACACATAACTTACACAGCATAAAATGTTAGTGCCTTTCTGTTTACTTGGATTAATTGGCAGTGGTCAGGTCCCATATTCTGGCATCCCTATGGATCATCAGTTCAGTACACCTTCATGTACAGGTTTTCTTGAAAATTGTGTACTGAGGAAAACGATCCTGCTTCAATTAGATTTCAGAGGTATGAAATGTAACTCTCAAAGTTAAATAATTACGTGGTAGTCATAAGCTTATTCAGTATTTAAGTAGTTAAGTAGTACTAATTAATTAACTTGTGATTACCTCATTTTAAAAAGTCAACTGTTGGGCCCGTTTAAACCTATGTAATATTGTGTATCCGTGAAGGAAATTACAGAGTTTCTTTTTAAACTGAGTAGAGGTATAACAGATACAAATTCGTTGTGTAAGCCTGAAGTCAATGAATGGCTGCTGGGAAACCCCCTTGGAAGGAACACCATTGAATAGGCTCTTATGAGATGGAGTCTGTTTAGAATTTTTTTTTGTTATTTGCAAGTCAGGGATGTTCTCTTGCTCCCTGATTTCAGGATGCTCTGCAACTGTAGAGGTTTGCTACTTGTTTGTTCATTTTTTGAAACAAAAAATTTCAGTTCTGTAATTCAAAGCACCTGCCTTCTGGGGTGAACAGTAACTACTTGTTCAGTAGGCTTAATGTGCAATTTGCTGTACTTGGTTAAAATGTATTCCTTTTCAAAGGAAAAAACCCCAAAATTGCTAAAAGTTTCTAATATGGGATTTATTATTTTGAGTTCCAATTAGTTGTCCATAATAATTTTTCCTGTCATCTTGTTTTCTGTTAACTTTTCCAGGTCCAGCTCTGTCATCTGTTAAGTATTTATTTCTTAGTGGTATTTTAGTAAACCCAGAATATTCTGAGTTGGAAGGGACCCACAAGGATCATCATGTCCAAGTCTTGGCTCTGCATGGGACACTGTTGTGTTCTATCTTTAAACCTAATTTCAGAACCTAATTTCAGATTTGAGTATCTTTTCCTTCAGAGCCCGATGTGGCCATCTCGATGATAAGTCAATAACAAACTGCTGATGATCATCCCCCATCCTCCTTAATCACTTGCCCTCTTGTTTAGGATGTCATCTGTCACCCCACCCCTGTCACACCGATCATTGTCTTCCCTGCACAGCTTATCCAGGTCAGTAGAGCCATTGTGTGTTGTCTTTAGGACAGCCACAGTTGTGCAGCTCTGGGCTGCTCCAGGGGATGTATTTGTCGTGCTTGACCCTGCCAGTTGACCTGCTGTTCCAGTTTATTATGCTGTTTTAGGGGTTTTTTTGGTATTGAAGTCATTCAGTGGTATAAGAAGCTGCCGTTTTTTTTTTTTTGGTTTTTTNTTTTTTTGGTTTTTTTTTTTTAATCTGTGGTTTGTCTACAGCTTCTGCTACTGGGACATGTGCTGGTGCTTGGGTCCTCATCCAGTACAGCTGTTGGCATTGATGCAATGTGTTTTTTTGAAGCTACTGCCTGTTGTGGCAGCTGCTCAAATTTGGAAGATAGAGGATTTTAGTAAGTAAATTGAGAAGGCCTAGCAACACTTTCAGCAGATTTGTACTTTAAGAAAGTTGAAGTACATCTGAATCACTCTAATACTTAGCTGCTTTGGAGCACAACTGCAGCCAAAAGTGGTTGCAATATATTGCTTTGCAGATGGGAAGTGGATCACAGGAAACAGGCTCCTGGTTTAAAGCAATTATTTTCTGTACCATGTAGTGTAGTTTTTTTCTGCCAGGAAAAGGAATATTTATTTTCTGATGGTTGTAAGATTATTTTACTTATTGCTGTTATAGCGTCATTGGCCAGTGTGAGAGAAAAAAAAATTTGGTTTGTTTTATCTAAGAGAGGCAAAACTGTGGCTTTTGGATTCCATTGGTTATCCCCACATGAATCTTCTCATCCATGCCAAAAGGTCCGGAGAGCAACAAACGGGCAAAACTTTGGGTAAATGGGCGTTGTTGAGTCTAGCTAGGGAAACTTATTTGCTGTGCAGGTGATTTACAAAATGATTTGCAGTTCAGAGCAGCATAGTGACAATATGAGAGCCTTTCATTTAGAACAGTTATGTTTGGGTTCTTGGGTTGTTTAGTCCAAACATGCACGTCAGCTGTACCTGCCTGTCTTTCTCCATTCTGGTTCTAAGTACTTATTTAAGTGTAGGGTCTTTTTCCTATCCTGAAACTGTTGTTGCTGTCGATTCATATCCATCTTGGCATTTTACTAGCCAGGCAAGGGAATGAAAGGAATTGGTTTGTTTCATGTGTTCAGGTAATTCATGATGCACTAAATGCAGTGGGAAGCTTGTGCAGAGTAATTATGTTGGAATGGTTTCCTTGGTCTGTGACCAGCTTTCTGGCATTCCCCTGGTAATTTGATGCTGATGGCCTTATTCCTAGCAGTGGCTGTGTGCTGTGTTCCCTTTGTTACTACTCTCCAAACTCAGTCAAAATACATGGATCCTCCAACCTTGAACACATTCAGTTGGCAATCCCATTTCACTCTTTCAAAAGATAACACAGCAATTAACAAACCTTGGTAAAATTCACCAGGTGACTGTGCAAGGTTAAACACTTAGTTTAACCTTTTCTTAGTAGAAGGTTAATGAATTTTGAGGCTAAGTGCTTGTTGTACAGCCTGCCTTTTATAGATTGTTATATTTGAACTGTCTTTTCTGGTGGCAGCCTCTCAAGTGGCTTTTTAGAGTCATATTGCCAAAGATGACTTTGCTTAATCAGCTTGCATAAAAACCTAGGTTAGCTCTCTTCAGTGTGAAGGATCAGTGATCTTGCACTCAAGTTTCAGTGCTGCTTGACTTAACAATGTCTGGTCTTGTAATAAAAAGCTTGAAAGCTTGTCAGGTATTTACAGAGATGTCCTGAGCTCCTCTTGCGAAGGTGTGGAACATGCTTTGAGAAAGTGTCCCAGGCATTTGGAGAAGTGGTAGCACTCATAAACTTTTCTCCATGTGTATGGAGTAAAGTAATTCAAAAGCAATTTAGCCAAGTCTTTATTTGGATCCATACTATAGAACTTAAATATGTTAATGTTTAGGACTGATAACTGTTGTGGGATTTCAATATATTGATGCTTATTGTCTCAAACCCTTTTGTTAGGTGGCATTTTTTCAAGGTCAGCTGACACAGCAGAGCTGGCCTGTAGAAGGTCACAGCCTGATGTAACATTTTCAAATGGCTCAGTGGGTCTGTACACTGGTACTGGGGTGTAAGTGAAATCTCATGCCTGTGTGTTTTTCTGTAGTTTCTTCCAGTATATCTAAGGTAGCAAATACCTCCTGGCTCTAGGTGTAAAACACTATGGAACTAATGGGCATGTTTCTAGCAATCTTCATGGGAGCTCAATTTCAAATGCAGGAGGTAAACCAGGAGAAGACAAATACAGGTGATTATGCTGACTTTGATTGCCAGGGCTAACCTTGGTGAAAATGACTGGTTTCTTGCCTTTCAGGGTAAAATATTGGTTTCTTGCACCCAAGTGGTGGCTTGTCAGTGTTAAGAGTTCTCTAAATCTTACGGATTAAAGCATATAATGGCAGGGCATTGAGACTGAGCTGTTAGAGAGCCAGTCATACCCAGGAAGGGCTGACAAGAATGAGTTGCTGAGAAGGATGGATTGCCAAAAATAAGACTTGATAATATTGTCTCCACTGCAGATATCTCAGTACATTAATTGTTGGTAACAAATCATTAGTATCTGAGGACTATTCATTGCAATTTAAACGTGTCAGTTTTTGTGACAGGCATAATTTCATTTGCAAGGTGCCAATCCCATGTAGTCTCATTGTAGATGCTTTAAGAGTTATATCTGTAATATGGCTGTTATACCAACCAGCACTGTTGACATGTTAAAATATTTCAAAATCCAGTGCTTCAGGGAACTGCTTTGGTGACTAACTGGGGAATCTAGCTGCAAGAAGCAGAGGGGTGATGTGGACACTGCACAGAGCTTGTGAAAAGATGACTTGATCCAACACGGATGATCTCTCAGCAGTTTTGTGTTTGCAGACGGTACTGTTGGTGTTCCAGAGATGCTGTGGGTTGGCTGTTTCTAACACTGTACATTCTGGCAGTGTGTGCCTTTTAGATCCTTCTTCAGCTTTGATTCTTACAGGTTTTTTCCCTTCATTTTCTTTGGACAGTAAGAATGCTTTTGTTATTAGCATTGCCATGTGTTGAGGGACCTTCAGAAGTTGTCTGTTTGATCCATTTTGATGTTCTGAGGTTTATCAATGCCCAGGGCTGGAAAGTTACTGTCAGTGCTACTGAAGAGAGATGCTTTAAACATAGTTTGTTTTCCAGAACAGATCTATTTCGCCCTGAATTTAATTTGTGTTTCAGACATCACTAATTAATTTGCGCCCATGCTAGCAGTAGAATGTTTTCAGCTCAGGTGTCAGCCTCAGTTGCCAGAAGTTACATTGCACTTCAGTCTCATTTGTAAGGTAGAGTGCCAGTAGACCAGTATGTAAGTCTTGAAGGTTTGTGAAGGGAAAGGGAGCACTTCCCAAGACTAAGCATAATTTTATCTTTGAAATTTTGTGCAGCACATTCTTACAGCAAGAGGAATTAAATTTTACTTCACAATTTTCCTTGTGAATAATAAGGTTCTAATAATAAGAACAATAATTGAATTCTCAGCCAAAGGCACAGCTCAATAGTGGTTTTAGGATTTTTGTTCATTCTGCACAGCTTTGTTTATGTTCAACTGTAGTAGGAAGCTGAAAAGATAATAATCTGAAAGTAGGAAGCTGAAAAGGAAATAAGCCTGCAAATGGCTTTCTGAGATTTAGAATGCTTTTACCAAATATGATACATCAATCTTTTACTGTAGTGAATAAAGTCTAGGCTTTGTGAGAGTCAGCATTACCTGACTTCATGTCACTGCGTATCCATCTCATGTCTTTGCCAGCCCAATTCATTTGGCTGTTAATTGGAAAGAAGGAAGTGGGGGTCTGTCAAAAATGGCTTGACATCACTGAGGATTAAAACATGAGATTTTTTTTTTCTGGTAAAATGGATAGACAAGGGCCTCTGCAGTTCCAGAGGATATAGGAGGGGGAACAGCCTGTTTCATTAGATTTTGAGTTCTAATTCTAGGTTTATTTAAGAACTGAGAGAGGGGGAAGAGCCATCTTTGGTAAACACTAGTTACTTTTTGATTATGCCTATGAGACAATGTGTGTTTTCTGACATTCTCTCTTTGAATAATTCAAAACTTGGTAGGTGTCAGAACTCTGATTTACGTGAAACATAGGTAGGTGATGTTTTGTTTTATCATCGGTGGGTTTTAACATAGAAATTTATAGGTTTTAGTATAGAAATTGAGCAGCACAAGTTTATAAAACCTACATTATAGATTAGCCAGATTTTGACCAAAATAGATCAATTTCCTGGGTGCTTGCATGTAGTGACTTCAGTTTGGAGCAGGCTCTTTATAGAGTCCTCCTCATGTCCAACACTTTCAAGCTAATTTTTTTTGATTCCTACTCTTTATTTTGCCTTGATTGTCAGAGAAGTGTGTTTTCACATTTAACAAAGGGTTTTTTTCCCCAGTCAATCCAGAACTCCCAAGCTGTTATATATATCTGTCCAGGAGACTGGAAAGAATTTGGTACTTCAAGGAGAAATCCTTCAAAGGAGTCGTTCTGTAGTGCAAAAATTATTCTCAAAAGCATTTCCCTAGAGTGAAAGCATATTAACATTGAATTTTCTCATTATATGTGACGGTGGTAGTTCTGCATTTTTGAGAGAATGTAATTGAAAGTAACAAAATCAAATCATATTTGCTTGCACAAATTATAAGAAATCCTGGATTGTTGTTACCACAGTGCTGCCTTCCTTGAGAGAGCAGAAAAAAACTTGTCTTTCAGGAGAAACCTCTTGTTAAAATCAGAGTGTACATACTGAGATTGCGGTGTTATTGGTATTCTGGCGTTAACCACGGGTAGAAATGTTACAATAAGAGTTGCAGCTCCAGCAAACTTGTAGACTAATGAACATTAGATGAATTGTAAATGAAAATACTCAGGTAGGAGCACTTAGAAAACATGGAATAGATTTTGAGAAACAACTCGTAAATTGGAAGCTTGTAGTCTATTGCAATTAGGAGAGGTGGGATAAGATGCTTAAGATGCTTGGAGAAGAGATACACCACAGGAGCTTGAAAGTGTTTTTTGAAAATCTTGTGTTATTACAGCTGCTGGCACATGAGTGTTTTAACAATTCGGGGATGAGGAAGGGGAATATCACAGTGATACAGGGACACTGACTAGGGATTGACTGTTCAGTTTTCATAAATGTGAGAATGAAGAGTGGTTGTGTAAGACTGAGTGAAATTCAGACTGAAAAGGAGGAGATTCTTCACATGAATGATCTGTGAAGTACCTCCTCAGAAGACTTCATAGTGTAAGAAATTTAAGCAGGCTTAAAAGAAAGCTGAAGTACTTGGAAGAAATCCACAAAGGCCACCAAACCGGGAATCATGAAAGGCTCAGGAAAATACCTGAAAATAGTTTGCTTTTGAAGAACATTTTGGAATGTCTGGGGATTTTTTCTGGGATTTTTTTTTTTTTTGAGATAGCACTAAACGGAAATTGTGTCATACTATGAAAGAAGAAGAATAAAGGGAGAGAAAACCCAATGGGTGACTAAAGTATTTTCAGATGAAAATACTGAAAATGTGAAATGGTGTAAACAGTGATGCGAAACAGAAAATCGGAAAAACGCATGTGATTTCTGACTGTGGGGGTTGTGGGTGCTTGTATTCAGTGCGAACCTGGATATATAGGTATTATTTGAAGGAAATAAAATTTCTAATTATTCTTTACTTTTCTTTTTATTAGCAAAACCAAATAGGAAGCTGACATTCCTGTACTTGGCCAATGATGTCATACAGAACAGCAAAAGGAAAGGACCAGAATTTACAAAAGACTTTGCTCCAGTAATAGTGGAGGCCTTCAAGCACGTTTCAAGGTACAGTGAACTTGGATGTGCGGTGTCCTTTGTAGCGCATTTGAGGGGCGTTCAGAGAAGTCGTCAGTTGGTGTCTCCTGGCCCAGCTAGTCTTCATGTGCCATTGCTGTACTTGAAATCTTGTTAATTTATTCAGGGTTTTTTGATCTTGGATAGTCTTAATACTGTTAGATGAAGTTGGATAGTAAATTCATCAGCATTCAGCCCCTTTTTGCCTTGGAAGGCTGTTAGCTATTGCTGAAACTAAGACTTGCTTACTGTCCATGTTTATGTGCTACAACAGTTTGACATTTTTCATTAGTGGGTGTTGCATGATTTTTTTTATTCCCCAGCAGCCTCTAATCTCATTGCATGAGGAAGCTACAGTCTTCATACAGGATTATTTTCACAATGATACACAGCTGTTGAAGCAACATAAACCTATTTGTAGTGTTTGCAGATTTATGGGTTGAAAAAAAAAAAAAAAAAAGAGTTGGATGTTGACCGTTTTTTCTCATCTGCTTGCTGGGACACATTGAACTGGTCTTTGCTTGGTTTGAAATGTGAATTTATTATTTTCTGAGCTTATTTGACTTCTGATGCTTGGATATTGCTAAGATCTGTGAAGGTCTTTCTGCAAAAAATAATTACACAGCAGTGCTGTTCTTCTACCGAGTGCTGATATTTGCTTTTTTCCCTTGTAACAGTGAGTCTGATGAGAGTTGTAAGAAACACCTTGGCCGAGTGCTGTCTATCTGGGAAGAAAGGTCTGTTTATGAAAATGATGTATTAGAACAACTTAGGCAAGCCTTGTGTAAGTATTTTGTGAGTGTATGAAGGTTCAGTCTCCTGTTTGAAATAATATTTCCTTGAGTGCTCTGTTTGTTTTCATTTAGATGGAGACAGAAAGGTGAGGAAGCGCACATATGAACAGATCAAAGTTGATGAAAATAACTGTTCACCTCGAAGTTCTCCCACTGATCCTCCTCAGGTAAAAGCATGTTTGTGAAATTCTCTATTTATGCATGGCTTCATATAGAATTTTTCAATTACTCTCTTTTTGAATGGTGTCTGTTTTTCAGTGAGGTACTGTTTCTGGGCAAGGGTGGCTACACCTGAAACTTCATAGTTTTTCAGCAGGGTGTGCTGTGACTGTATGTATTTTACACTAAACCTAAATGTATGAACTGTATGTCCAGCTTTGTTGATGTCAGGATTTCAGCAACAGTTTCTACAATGTATTGAGTTCTCATTCAGTTTCCAGGGTAGCAGTGAGTAACACGTGTATTAGAGTAAGATTGTTACGGATTTTTGATAAAATATTTCCCAAACTTTCAGTCATGATGGCTGTGAAAAATTCTTGTCTACCTTGCACTGTTACAGCTTTTCTAATTCTTGTTGGGTTTTATTGCAATATTGTCCTATCTCAAAAGGATTTTTATTATAACAAAGAACGACTGTCCTCAAGTCACCACAATTTAGTATGTTTCTCTGTAGCAGATATCTGGGCTTCTGTGAACATCAGCCCTACTTCCAGAAGAAGTGCACTGATACAGTCTTTTGCAATAGTCTTGAAGCAAAACAACAAGAAAAGTAATTTTAAAAAATGTATAATAAAATGAAAGGTATTGTAAAATAATCACTCCTGTCAAGAAGAAAAGATTTATAACTTTCTTATACCGAGAATTTAAATGAAAAAGCTCTTATAGAAAGGTGACCTTTAAAACTTTAAACGCTGCAATGTTGTGCTGAGAATTAAAGGTTTGGTTTTGTTTGACTCTAAAGGTGATATTGTAAAAAACGCTGTTAAAACTGCTATCAGATCAATACTATAAGCTTGTTGTAAAGTACCTTTGTTTTGTTGTAGGATCTGTTTATTTAAACTAGTTCTCAATCTTGCATGCTTTTTTCAGACCACAGATCTCATTAGAGCATTACAAGAACTAGAAAATGCTGCCTCTGGGGATGCAGCAGTTCACCAGAGAATAGCTTCCTTGCCTATAGAGGTCCAGGATGTGTCCCTGTTAGACAGAATAACAGGTGAGGGTTGGGGGCCTGGTAACCAAAATGCTCTTCTAAGAACGTAATGGTACCTAATGAAATCACGCTTTACTTTTTTTTCCTCTGCTTGCTTTTTAGATAAGGAATCTGGAGAGCAACTTTCCAAAATGGTAGATGATGCATGTATGTTGCTGGCGGATTACAATGGCAGGTTGGCAGCTGAAATAGACGATAGAAAACAGCTAACTCGAATGTTATCAGACTTTCTCCGGTGTCAAAAAGAGTTCCTTGCAGAGAAAGAACATAAGCTGGAAGTGCGTAATGTTTTGTTTTAGTCCCTTCTTCACTAAAGCTTGTTCTTGCAAATGTTTTTAGTTAGCCTAAACAACTTCTCTCCAAAGATAAATATTTTATTGCCACTGTTATGTCTTTGCTTCTAGCACATTATTAACACAATGTTTGATTCTAGTGTCCCAAACCTAGTAAACCAGCTCTTTCAGTCTTGGTTGTATCTACAGACTTGTTCTGGTAGTGCAGACAGAAAGTCTTATTCCTGGTGTTACAAACTTAATTTTCCACAGTGTCATTTTCTTTCCATGCTCTTTTAATTCATCATTGTAAGTCTTAGCTATGTATTTGCTNGTTTCAGAACAACTTTTTAACCTGACTCAAGCATCCATTAAACCCAGTAAAATGTAGTTGTAGCCTCTACAGCCTCTAGCACAGCTGGTTATCAGCACTAGCACCAGCAGCACCAGACAGATCATAATAAAAGAGGGGTGCAGGGTGAGCAGCTCATTATTAGCAAATGATCCCTTAAGTTATTCTATTCCTTACTGTTACCAGTCATCTGTTTTCTTTTCCAACCATGTACAACTGTTCCTACTGAACATTCTGCATATTTAGAGTATGTCCATAATTTCATGTCAATTGCTTCCCGGTGCTAACTGGGGTACTACAATAATAGAATTGAGGCTGCATCATTTTGCAAGGGGAGATATCTGAGCAGTCATAGTGCCCTGTAACTGCAGCATATGCATATATGGTCCCAAAATTACTTACTCTTCAGGTTTCATCATATACACCTGTCAAGAACATTTTCTTTCCATAGTGGTTCCTTTACCTTTTTATAACTTCATAACTTGGATTCAGATTTTGTTGTGCTTTTGTTCTGGAAAATGCTGTTGATAATGTATTTGAAGTCATCATTCAGACCAGTTATGTTATTCCTAGCTTACTCTTACTTCCTGACTTACTTCCTTTCCTCTGTGCCTCACAGAAAAGCAATTGATGAAGGTTCTATCTATCAACCTTACTGTGTTTATCCTGTGGGAAGAATGTCAACCAACTTCATGTAAGATAGATGGTGTGCACAGTAGTGCTGATTTCAGTAGCAACTGATCCAACTGCATAATGGAACCTGGAAGATTAAAGAACAGGAAGCCTTAAGCTTCTCAGCATATGTCCTACCTTCCCTCTGCCTGTGTCCTTTGAAGGACAAGTTCCCGCAGTTTCAGTGAAGGGCTGGTTGTCCAGAGGCACTGACTTGTTTATATAGCTCATTACCAGCAGTTATACCCTGTTTAGTTATAGTAGACCAGCAGGTATAGAGTTGTTCAAAAGGCAGTGAGGCAGTGACTTAGTGCTTCAGACAGATTTACACTTCTGTAAAACAAGAGAGCTCAGTTAAAAAAGAGAAAAATGGTAGCTAAGCTGTGAACAGATTCCACCCTTGTTGGTTGTTTTCGACCTATACAAACCTGTGTAATTTCCCAATATTACTAGATAAGAGAATTCATTAATTCTGAGAGAAAACAATTTCATATTGCTGGGGTGTTATGGTCCTTCACATGGTTTCTTGGTGGAATTATTTAGACTGCTAAAGAACTTAATTCTAATATAGCACAGTTTCATTTCTGGACTAGTTTGAGGTCTTTAAAAAGTAGGAGACAATCCTCAGTAGCTGTAGCAGTCTCTTTTAAACAGGTGAAGTCCTAGGGCATTGAAGTACATTGTAAGAATGTTTTTAGTCTGATTAATTACGATTATTAATTATGGTTAATCACATCATAAATGTAATTTCCTAATACAGAACTACAAGCCAGGATGGTGTCAACCAAGTTACTAATAAAGGTCTATGAGCCAAGAGATTTCAAAAAACAAGAACCTTAAAATGAAGTTTCTAAACTAGTGTTGAGTGAAGCGACTTCATGCTCACTACCAGTCGTGCTTTTTGGCTTGGGAAGTAGAGACTGATAAATATTCTTAAGTTTTGAAATGTAGGATTAGGATGTCTTAATGATATTGTCTTTAGGGCTTGCTGACTTAGCACATGTAAGATTTTTTTTGGTGACTAAGGAATGGAGATGAAGCAAGGAGTCTCTGTTTTTACAGATTTGTGAAATTCCATAGCTCAAATTGAACTTTGCTTCTTCACTTCTCCTTTGAAATAGCAGTAGGAGAGGGCTGTCATCTGATTCTCTGAGGGTGTATTTCCCTGAACTGTCTGTCCCTAGGTTTTGCTGTTCAACTTTAATTTCTGGTGAAATTAATTTGTTCCAGACAAGCTTGTTTCTTGTGTTAGACTTCTGGCTATTGACACTTTTCTGAATATAACATGATCTCTCAGTTGTAACAGAAAGTCTTTACTTCTTCCTGAATTGCTATCACAAATCTGTGAGTATAATGCTGAGATCCTGCCTTACTAATTCCTTACCATACCAAATACGTATAGTAAGGAACAAGTGGATATATTCTTAGTTGAATCGAAAAATGTTACCTGCTGTTAACCTTGTTTAGCAATTTGAATTGGAGTTCCCAAAGAATTGTCAGTAGCTTTCAGCACTAGATAGAAGTTTTAGACCTAGATTTCCAGATCTTTTATTTTCTAAAGATAATTTACAGGTAAGTAATTTTGAATAACCAATCCTTCCATGAGCAATTTTTGAAAAATAAGAGTATCTCTAGTAGTTATTTTTGAAACAGAAGTGCATGATTCCCATCAAAAGCAAGGTAATGTATTTTTGATAACAGATAAATAATGTCATGTCTGCATCAAAAGCTAACTGTACTGCTTGGTAGGTGACTTTCCTAAGTATGTTTGGGGTAAGTANTGTTCCTAAAACTTTCACATTCTTTCAGTGAAATAATTCAAAATTCCCAGTGCAGAAGCTTGGGGGTTGCTTGCATTGAAGGTGCCATTTCCAAAAGGAAAGAGCTGTGAAAACAAGACTTTTTCAGCCTTTTGACACTGTTGGGTTTACATGATCAGAAATGAGAAGTGATGAATGTAGGACTTCTCCTTCACAAGCACAATAAAAAAAAAAAAGTTCCATTTCATTAGGTAA
>WEIU01010298.1:4102-14903 GCA_013389925.1 Aegithalos caudatus
GGGGACATTCAGACAATAGGATCTGAATTAATTTTTGAAATGCATTTATTACACAGAATTAATATGTGGGCACTTTCACTCATAATTAAGCTAAACTAAAATAAAGTGTTAAGTTCAAGAGCTGAATATATAAGACAATGAAGACAGAGGGAGAATTTTCCTTTATACAAATTTTATTAAAACCCATGGAGATAAATTGCTATAAAACATGTCCTCAGTCAGTAAAAATGAGATTTGTCCAGTGATTTGATTGAGGTGTTCAGTAGCTTAGAGATTTCTCCTTAGCAGGTATTAGACATGCAGTGTGTGAATGCTCAGGAATCACACGGAATATAGAAGGGCATAAATTACAAAGGTTTACCTTTAGATCAAGTTAAAATAGCCTTTGACTTTTCCTGCTTTATCCAGATATTGTATTGCGTGAATGCTCTTGCATCTGACTCCTTGTTTTGTGATAGGACAAGCAGGAGGTGGAAATAAGAAATAGAGTGATTTAAACATGGAAGAATTGACATTTCTGCCTCAATATATAAGAATTCAGAGGCAGAGATAGAAATTTAAAATGTCAGTTTCACAACATGTGAAACTATGGAATCCACTGCAAAGGAAAGATCATGAAGCCAAGGGGTTAAATTCAAAGTATTAGTAACTGTCACTGAAGGGATGGATAAANAGTAACTTACATGAATTACAACAATAACTAGAGAACTAATAATTAATGATGGTGAAAATTCTGGGAGAATATTAGATATTGTGCTTTAATTATTATTCTAGTCCCCATCAAGATGAGATCACCTAGCAGAGAGGAATCATGCAGTGGACAGAAAATTTACTGAGAAATGTCTGAGATTAGTGTGTATGAGACAGAGGATTTAGAAGACGGGGGGTCATATCCAAGCTATCACTTGATCTAGCTTCTTTTTTGAACTTCTCCATCCTTGCCTGAGTTAAGCCTTTAAGGTGTCCACCTGCTGATGAGTAATGTATTCTGATCATACTGATTCTCTGTGAGTCAGGAAAACTGAATTTTTAATGCCAGTTGCAGAGGTATCATGTTGACCTAGCCGTGCTTGGAGCCTGAATATTGTCATAAATAACAGTGCTGAAAAACAAGTGAATAAGTTTAACTCCCAGCCCAGCATGAGTTCAGTGATCAAGATGTAGAGTTTGAACAGTTCAGTATTGCCATAATAGCAGTGTCAAAGTTTATCAGCAAGTTGGAAACAACTTTCAATACCTGTGCATCTTGTGAAGAAGCAAGTTGGGGAAACTGACAGGTGGGTTTGCTTTAAGGATCTTCAGGAATGCAAATAAAACATATATATTCAGGTTTGCTGGGACACATTGTGCAACAGACTTTCTCCTTAGTGAATAAATCAATGGACACAAGGGATCCCAACAGGAGAAAACACTGCTCTCTCTCCTTCAACAATTAACAGGTGAAGAAATGTGAAGAGATTTATATGAGGAGGAGCAAGGAATCACAGTGCAGGTCATTTCACATGTCAGACCTTTCACATGTCAACACAGACAATCCTTAATAATGGAATCATAGAATCATAGAGTGGCCTGATTGGAAGGGAACTGAAAGATCATCTAGGTCTAACAATTACACTAGTACAGGTTGCTCAGAGCTCCATCCAACCTGGCCCTGAACACTTCCAGAGATGGGGCATGTGTGTGGAACATGCAAGATGTTTAGACGGTGTTTAAGCTGTTGTCTCCAACATCTGATATTATCCAATTACATTTGTCCAATGCCTTCAAATTCAATCTTAGCTGAACATCTCTGCATGTTTAAATATAAATATAAATACACAACTGTTTAAAGCCTCCAAAATCTAGGAGGCCAGTACTTGCCCCAACATCCAGCCATGCTTCCCTGATGTCTCTCATTTGTAATTCATCCCATTCCTTCAACTACAAGAGCTGGCTGAAAATTAGTCAAAACCACAAGGATAGTTTTCAGGTAAATCAATGAATCACTGGCAGAAGAAATAGACTCTTTGTGTCTTTGCTCAAGAAAGGCAGATATTTCAGCTCAACCCTCACTAGACATTAAAGTCAAAACAAGGATGGTATTAGGAAGGCTCAAGTGTGGGGAAAGGCTTGTACACATGGAGAGTTTAGCTGTGAATGCAACACCACAAAACCCCATTGTTTATTGTTTAGTTCACAATACTTGCAGGCTAGCAAGAACAATTCTGTTCATTGTAGGCATTACTGTAAGGCAGGTGAGGTACTAGAACTGGTGAGGTTGTCCAGGTAAGCTGGGGGTAACCCATTCCTGAAGGTGCTCCAGACCATGTTGAATGGGCTCTGAGCAACCTGGTCTTGTGTTCTGTGTTCCAACCTAAATCATTCTGTGATCTCAAGGGTCCCTGCCAACACAAACCATTCTGATTCTATTATTATTGGAACATGTCAACACATAGGAGATACTCAAGACCCATACTTGGTGAGGTTTCATAGGACTGCCNAGCTGTAGTGAGAAATAAGATCTCCCCTGAAGCCTTTTTTTCCCTGGCTAACCAGCTCCAGCTCCCTTAACCCTTCCTTATATGACTTGTGCTCCAGCCCCTACACAAGCTCCATTGCCCTTTTTGGACACACTTTGGAGATCAGAGGCAGACTATGAGCCAGGTCATAGCTACAGTAACAAGCTGCCATGATATTCCAGGATATAGCTCTACAGAATGTTTAGACCACAATGTAAAATAAGTCCAGCCTGTTCTGTCACCCTGTCACCAGCATGAGACATGGAACTGTGTCTTTTTTAGAGTAAGTGGAGAAGTTTGCCAGGTTTCTATCAGGTCTTAAGACTATTAAGGAATCAAGCCCAAAAAGTTATCCTCTTTACAGCTAATGCACAATGGTTTCTGTTTTGCTTATAGAGAACTAAATAACTTGCTAATGCCTTCTGTATTGGGTTTCATTTCCCTCTCTGATACTGAAGGTTACCAGCATGTTTGTGCCCAGCAGACATCAGCTGGCATCTGTTCTTAAATTCAGACCACATAGCTGTGCCCTCAGTTTCCATTCTTTGGAAACCTGAACATACCATTATCAAAATAGACTTCTTGCCAATAAAGAGGTTCTGTTTGCTTGTACTATTTGCAATTTGTGCTGTGAGGATTTAGTCACAGTCTAATGGCTAATCATTGCAAGGATTCAACGAATCACCTGGCCTTGAGGTTTTGGCATAGTCATAATAGCCTGTGGGTTTGATCAGTGGAATTTTTGCACTTGAACCTCACTGAGCAACTCAGAACTGCCCAGCCACCAAATCACAGAATCACAGAATGGGTCAGGTTCAAAGGGATCACAGTGGCTCATTTGACCCAACTTCCCTCCTCAAGCAAGGTAATTCTAGAGCCCATGATGGCCCACAGGATGGAATCCAGATGGTTCTTGAACATCTCCAGTGAGATAGACTCCAAAATCTTTCCTGGAAACCTGCTCAGTTTTCTGCACATTAAAGTTCTTACTTTACTTCAGGTGGACCTTCCTGTGCATTATTTTCAGGTGGACCTTCCTGTGCATTATTTTCCCATTGTGTATTCTCCTATTGCTTGGTGTTTCAGGAACTTGTAGATATTGATGTCTTCCCCTCAGCTGTCCCTTCTTGAGGCTGCACAGGACTACCTCCCTCTGCCTTTCCTCCTTAGAGACGTGCTTCAGTCCAGTAATTATCCAGGAGCTCCATGTCTTTCGTGTACTAAGTAGCCCAGAGCTGGACACAGCACTCCAGGTGTGGTCTCACCAGGGAAAGATCACCTCTCTCAACCTGCAGGCAGTGCTTTTCCTAATGCACCTCAAGATCCTATTGGCCTTCTTGGCCCCCAGGACACACTTCTGGCTCATGCACAACTTGTCCACCAGGACCCCCAGGTCCTTCTCCACAGAGCTGCTTTCCAGCAGCCCAGTCCACTTTGTGTACTGGTAAATTCTGGGATTATTCTTCCCCATGTGCACTTGCCACAGAATTGACATTAAAATATATTCTCTGTCACACCCTCCTGCTTCAAATTTGACCAATTTGATCATCTCTATTCCACAGGGCATGAAAAGAGCTGTGGAGTTGGCTGTATGCACCCTGAACTGATTATGCATTGGGAAATTTGTCCTTTGGCTTCTGGATGTGGAAAATCTTCATTAGTGCAGAATTTAGAAAGGATTCTTCACTTTTCTTTCTTTTGTACTAATTGAACTTCAGTAAGCAAACTTCAGTAAAGGTCTGTATAGCAAAACAAAACGATCTTTACAAAGAGGCAACTTGAAATTTCTTCTGACAGCAGGCAAGAGCAAGTCTCTGCATATGAATGGAAAAGGCAGAGATGACCCAGATCAAATCTGGAATAATTTGCCCAAAGCAGTCTTTGTTGATATTATCAGCTGTGCACATGCCTCCAAGATGAGTTTGGTGACCCAACTCAAGACAACCAAGGGAATAGTGTCTCTCTCTTCCTGCAACCCCATGGCTGCCTTTATGCCAGTCCTCATAGTGTGGTTGAGGACACAAACCAAAATAGCCTTGCTGTCTACTCACACTTAAACTCTTGTATATCAGGAGTGACCCCCACCACTGCANAACAGGATGACTTTCATTCTCTTCCCATTAGCGTCTGTTGCCAAAAAAGTCCAACTTGAGGCTATTTCTTGTACTGTCCCTTGTTACCTGGGAGAGGAGATTCCACCTCACTACAATTTCCTTTCAAGTAGCTGTAGTGAGAAATAAGATCTCCCCTGAAGCCTTTTTTTCCCTGGCTAACCAGCTCCAGCTCCCTTAACCCTTCCTTATATGACTTGTGCTCCAGCCCCTACACAAGCTCCATTGCCCTTTTTGGACACACTTTGGAGATCAGAGGCAGACTATGAGCCAGGTCATAGCTACAGTAACAAGCTGCCATGATATTCCAGGATATAGCTCTACAGAATGTTTAGACCACAATGTAAAATAAGTCCAGCCTGTTCTGTCACCCTGTCACCAGCATGAGACATGGAACTGTGTCTTTTTTAGAGTAAGTGGAGAAGTTTGCCAGGTTTCTATCAGGTCTTAAGACTATTAAGGAATCAAGCCCAAAAAGTTATCCTCTTTACAGCTAATGCACAATGGTTTCTGTTTTGCTTATAGAGAACTAAATAACTTGCTAATGCCTTCTGTATTGGGTTTCATTTCCCTCTCTGATACTGAAGGTTACCAGCATGTTTGTGCCCAGCAGACATCAGCTGGCATCTGTTCTTAAATTCAGACCACATAGCTGTGCCCTCAGTTTCCATTCTTTGGAAACCTGAACATACCATTATCAAAATAGACTTCTTGCCAATAAAGAGGTTCTGTTTGCTTGTACTATTTGCAATTTGTGCTGTGAGGATTTAGTCACAGTCTAATGGCTAATCATTGCAAGGATTCAACGAATCACCTGGCCTTGAGGTTTTGGCATAGTCATAATAGCCTGTGGGTTTGATCAGTGGAATTTTTGCACTTGAACCTCACTGAGCAACTCAGAACTGCCCAGCCACCAAATCACAGAATCACAGAATGGGTCAGGTTCAAAGGGATCACAGTGGCTCATTTGACCCAACTTCCCTCCTCAAGCAAGGTAATTCTAGAGCCCATGATGGCCCACAGGATGGAATCCAGATGGTTCTTGAACATCTCCAGTGAGATAGACTCCAAAATCTTTCCTGGAAACCTGCTCAGTTTTCTGCACATTAAAGTTCTTACTTTACTTCAGGTGGACCTTCCTGTGCATTATTTTCAGGTGGACCTTCCTGTGCATTATTTTCCCATTGTGTATTCTCCTATTGCTTGGTGTTTCAGGAACTTGTAGATATTGATGTCTTCCCCTCAGCTGTCCCTTCTTGAGGCTGCACAGGACTACCTCCCTCTGCCTTTCCTCCTTAGAGACGTGCTTCAGTCCAGTAATTATCCAGGAGCTCCATGTCTTTCGTGTACTAAGTAGCCCAGAGCTGGACACAGCACTCCAGGTGTGGTCTCACCAGGGAAAGATCACCTCTCTCAACCTGCAGGCAGTGCTTTTCCTAATGCACCTCAAGATCCTATTGGCCTTCTTGGCCCCCAGGACACACTTCTGGCTCATGCACAACTTGTCCACCAGGACCCCCAGGTCCTTCTCCACAGAGCTGCTTTCCAGCAGCCCAGTCCACTTTGTGTACTGGTAAATTCTGGGATTATTCTTCCCCATGTGCACTTGCCACAGAATTGACATTAAAATATATTCTCTGTCACACCCTCCTGCTTCAAATTTGACCAATTTGATCATCTCTATTCCACAGGGCATGAAAAGAGCTGTGGAGTTGGCTGTATGCACCCTGAACTGATTATGCATTGGGAAATTTGTCCTTTGGCTTCTGGATGTGGAAAATCTTCATTAGTGCAGAATTTAGAAAGGATTCTTCACTTTTCTTTCTTTTGTACTAATTGAACTTCAGTAAGCAAACTTCAGTAAAGGTCTGTATAGCAAAACAAAACGATCTTTACAAAGAGGCAACTTGAAATTTCTTCTGACAGCAGGCAAGAGCAAGTCTCTGCATATGAATGGAAAAGGCAGAGATGACCCAGATCAAATCTGGAATAATTTGCCCAAAGCAGTCTTTGTTGATATTATCAGCTGTGCACATGCCTCCAAGATGAGTTTGGTGACCCAACTCAAGACAACCAAGGGAATAGTGTCTCTCTCTTCCTGCAACCCCATGGCTGCCTTTATGCCAGTCCTCATAGTGTGGTTGAGGACACAAACCAAAATAGCCTTGCTGTCTACTCACACTTAAACTCTTGTATATCAGGAGTGACCCCCACCACTGCAGTCTTAGACGGGTGAAAAGTGTTATCCCAAATTTCACAATGCATGCACAGGTCTTCAGGTGCCCTGCCAACACCCTAGCTTAGCAATTGAGGCAGAACTGCAGCACAAACCACACCTCACCTCACTTCTGCAATGGGTGCACTGGGGCACCCGCACATATGTGTTTGTTTTTCTGACTGCTCCATTAAATCCTTAAATCCTGTATCAAGAATGAAAGTGAGCTTCAGGCAAAGCTGAAGTTTTCCAGGCATGTCCTTATAACAAATACATCTGGGTTTTTTCAGTTGGATGAAGTTGGATTTTCAGCCATATTTACTAACACTCTTAGTTTATGTTCTTATAAAGCCAGTGTTTCCATGAAAATGAATAGAAATGGCAACACGATAGAGAATAAAATAAGGGGAAGAAAGCCAAGCAGTGTGGTAAAGTGTGTTGGTACCTGTGCATATTACCTGGTAATATGCAAATCCCTTCTTTCAGGGATTTCCATATTATTGAACATGTAAAAGAGGGGAGGCAAGGAAGACATAAGGTATGTTGATTTTAGCTCCTAGGTGTCTTGAACTTTGTATGTTTGGGTCAGAAGTGAGCAATTTCAGGGCATGTAGGTCTGTGTTCCAACAGTTTTCACAGCAACAGGCACTCTGTGCTTTGTGAGAGCGTTTGCATACTGTTCTGACACAGTCCATCTCTATTTCTTCATAGAGTGAGCTCACAATAAATATCCCTGTGTCACATAGACCATCTTAGCAAGTAACTTTGGTGGCTCATAAATCATGCCAGCTGTGGTATATCTTGTCTATGCTTCACAGCTGCAATGTAAGAAGCATCCAACTCTTTTCTTGCACAAGGTAAAGCTATGAACTTTTTAAAAAGTCTTTTTTACTTCGAAGAAGGAAAATTTGAGAGACCTTTAGCTCCTATAAGAAATTTAGTAAGTCAATATTATTTATTTAGATAAATAACTTCTTTGAACTTGGTTTTTATTATAGTTACAGCATCTGCAGATGGCCTGCGTGATTGTGGTAGGTCCTTTTCAACTGAAAGATTGAAGTCTAGTCTACTCTATGAATGTTATAAAATGGGTAGAAATACCTTTAAATGTAACTGTAGGCCTCTGTCTAGAAGTCTAAATTGGAACAACACGGTATTTCTGAAGTGTTTTGTAAAAATATGCTACAAATAATCACATAAGAGGGTTGTTTTTTTTCTCCAATATCTATTCTCTTTTCATTGTATGACTATTTCTTGGCACCTTCACAGGCCCTGTAATTCAACATGTTCCTTTTGATCAGAAAGGTGTTGGTGGGTGAGTTTCATCATCAAAGACACTCTCAGAAGGATGGGAGAACTTTCAGCATTTGTCAATTTCTTTCAGAATAGTAAACCCAGCTCCAAAGTTGTATTTTCCATTGCTGATTTCAGAAATGTTTGCACAACCATATGCACGGAAATGCATAATGGTTTAAATGCGTAAGATTCCTTTTTATCCTACTCAAACTTCTGTTTAAGTTCCCAAGTGAATAAACCTCTTCAACACAACAAAGCTGGAAGCTCAACTGAAGTTGGACTGGAGTAGCCCATGCCAAGGAAGTTACCATTGCTTTACACAGACTACCAAGGAGAACCATTCCTTGATGGAGCAAATGCCATCCAGGAACAGGAGCCAGAGTTCATTACAGATTGGCCCATCAGGGAATTAGATTGATAATGATTACGATTTAACAAACCCAACAAGGCTGAAAAAGAAAACCATTGTCCACAGCAAACAAAGAGAAGAATATAATTGTGACAATCAACTTTTGGAAGTTATGACGCTGGCACCAAAATATGCCATGCTCTCAGATCCTCTCACTTCTTCCATGAAAAGCCATGTCATGGAAAAGACCACATTTTTAAAGCATTGTCTAGTTTGTGTAATTATTTTTTATTTCCTGCTACTCTAGTCTAAGGATAATTTTGTTGAAATTTTTTCAGGTTCCCTCCCAGTAGTCACAGAGCAATGTTTCTTACAGAAAAACTTGCTTTGCCATGGATAGGACATTTTCTCACAGTCTCACAACCGTTTCCAACAAACCAGAGAAAACAGGCACTTGACTTATTTTAAGAGTAATTCTAAAAACATCACTCCTCCTCCAGCATTTAAATTTTCTCTATTCAGGGGTCAGAGTAATAAAGGTCATTAGGAATATTTTTATTCTCATAACCAGCTCCTCTCAGAGTTGTTGACCCTGCACACAAGTTTGCAGTCACATTACTGCATTGCAACATATCTTTGAAATAAGAGCAAAACTCCAGTGCGAGTTTATGCCATGGAATATTCCAAGCTGTGAAGACTTGCTGTCCAGCTCCACAGCTGCAGAATTAAGAGCACCTCTGAAAATTCTGGCCTATGAGTCTCATGATATTTAAAGGTCTGCTAGCAGTTACAGGAAATCCCAGAGACACAGGAGTTCATAGAGCAAACATTTTTGTGGGGCCAAGTGATTGTTTGCCTCTGGTCTGGCAGGATGCAACAGCCTCAGCCACAGCTTCATCCAGCAACTGCTGAATTGAACCAATAAGTCTGCCTAATTTGCTTTGTGAAAAGTCAGTGGAGAAGTTTTTCAGCTTCCAGCTATTCCACTTCAGGAAGAAGTTGGCGTCATAACTATCCTAGATCTCCCTTGCACTATAAAATTGGACAATCTCCCCATTTTCTTTCTCAGACCACCACAAGTTCCCATCCTCTGCTTAGTCCAGGGAGGTTTTAGGATATTATACTGTGTCCGGGTTTTCTGATTTCCATTTTGCTGTGTAAGTCTTTTGTTTTTGCCTAAGGCAACATACTTCAGGAATGAGAGAGTGAGTAAGCCAGGTCAGTAGTGACAACTAGCAAGAATCTGCACGTTGATACCTTCAAGCATCCAAGTCTCTCAAGGCTTTAACAGGATATTAACACCATGCCCCCTTGTGACAGGAAACCCATCCAAGCCCAGCATCTCAGGAAGTGTACTCTAGCTGCCTTCACTGGTTTTGGTATAGATGTCATAACAGTTTAATGAAATTTCCATTCATTGGAAAAAGAAATTTGCTTCCTTGAAGAAGAAGCTTGTATCTATAAATGCCTTTTATTAGTAGTTTTGTGTAATTTTCACTAAGCCCTTAATTTGTAATTTGTGATGGTAGTAAAATCCTGAACTTGCAGTGAGGACTATAAACTGTTAGCAATATGAAAGAAAGAGGAAGGATATTTGCCACAATGAGTCCTGGAGAGACACAGGAACCCTTTAATCAGGGTCCCACTGACAGTTTTGTGAAAAACAGCACCTTTTTAGGATCCCATTTCTGATGGAAACAGGGCATTACTGGAACAGGACAAGCCAGTGCAACCACTGCTTTCCCTTGGTGAACCCTCTCTAGTTTGGAATAATCCCACTGCTTCACCCTGAGTTAGCCTAATCTCTACCTGCCCAATTCAGGAATTAGTGAAGCTCTGTCATGGTCTTCCACTTCTATATATGAAGCAGAAAATTGAAATACAATACACACTAATCAGTCCCTATTTAAAAATACACCTGGAATGATCTTTTGGTGCCATAAAGGTTTGCATTCAGACTTGCAGCTGAGGACTGGACAGGTCAAACCACAGGAAAAGAGCCAAAATGTGTAAACAACTAAAAATGGACTACCGCAATGCTGTCCAGGATTCTTATCTTATGCAGGACATAATTGTGCATTAAATTAGGTGTTGAACACTGAGATGTGGCAGGGAAATGTGGGAAATATGGGAAATGTGGTGGAGCACTCTCCTCCTCTGAGGGAAGAGACTTTTTGTAACTCTACAGAGTGTATAGTCTGTGCATCAATGATATGGGGAGAAGCTTGACTGTGCTTCTGAAGGGCACATCTCCATTTGCTCAAGCTTTCGCCTCTGCCAGTGTCCGTGCATATCACATACTGCATGGATGAATGGAAGGATCCACTTGGCG
>WEIU01010298.1:20352-38625 GCA_013389925.1 Aegithalos caudatus
TCATCTTACAGAGGGAGATTTGGCCATCATTAGTAACGAGATGGAAAGAGACACTGCAAGACTGGTTCAAGGTCTCTGCTTCTTGGAGTTTGACCATCTTCCACATAAAAGTATCTGGATAGCTCTTCATGGGTCGATTTTCAAAAGGAAATAAATCAATCAGTAGCAAATGAAGGAAAATAACCCCCTCGCCAAATTTCTCACAAAGTTCCTCATTCCCTTGCCCTCCATAGAAAGAAACCACATGCTAAAATCACTCACAAGTCTTTAGTGGCCTGAGGAAAATTAGTGGGGGAATTTTCATCATTATTTGTGTCAAAGTGAACTGCAGAAGTTATCTCTACACATGGTTGCATTTGTAGAATGAAGACTGGATGCCACTGATTTGAGGAGACACAACACTGAAAATTAACTGTGAAATAATATTTTCCACCTTTTTCACATATCAGTATGCTTATGTAAGTTTAATGGATGGTGTCTTTGAGTGAACATGGAGCATCTCAAGAAACTACTTCTACTGCTACAGTGCAAAAGTTTTTTCCATTTCACCTTTATACATCCAAGCCCAAGCAGACCCCCTGCAGTTTAGTGGTCTTTCTATGTCAAGGTATTGTGTCTGAAGTGACTATAAAGCAGTGGATGCATTTTCTCTGACCCAGGTGAATGCCTACACAGGCTGTAGCCTGTTCTCTGGATGTAAGATCTCTGAACTTATGTCTGTGACTTCTGTTTCTGGGATCAGAAAACACTTTGGAGTGGCAGTACAGGGTCCAATGAATTTTGTGTGTCAGCCTCACATTTCACTTTGCAACTCTTTTTAGCAATAACAGAGCCTGTATTTAAGCCATTTGCAGAAAAGCCTGAGAAAACTCAGGGTACTTCTTACCACAGTCACTTGCTCTTCATCAGGCCTCATTTAGAAGTGCAGCAATTTCAGTGTATGTTGACTGTTTCTCAAGACATTTGATCTGAACTAGTTTTAGGGGAAACCACAGCCAAGATGAGACAAAACATATGCTCTGATCACTCCTTTTTCTTCTTCTGCTCTCTCCCTACATAGATAGGTGTGTATATTTGTGTGCATGTGGGAATGAAAACTTTACAGGTGCTGTTATTTATTAGAACTGCAATGACTATAACAGCATTCACAAACTTGGTTTCAGTTTAGGTGTGACACAGGATATAGCAATATGTTATCAAAAGAACATGCACAGTCTGCACTTTTGAAAGAAATAAAAAGAAGTGATTAACGGTCATTAATTAGTCACTGAAAGTGTTAATAGTAGCATACACCTTTCCTCTATGTTCTGCATCAAATGACTCTTCTGTAAAAACAGGCTTTCTTTTCAGTTTATGAATTGGAATGCACATCCATAGAAATGTTTTCATCACTTAAGGAGTAAATATTTTAGTTGAGAGTTTTGGAAGATATCATCATATATCGTAATTATAGTGTAGATCTGACAAATCTAGTATCTTCACCATACTGTAGATAATTTTTCTGCAGCCAAAATCTCTCTATAAAAAAAACAAACTTTGAAGCAACAAAAGTCCATCTTAGGCTTTTCCAATTAAACACATTTTCTTAGCTTGAACGTGTAGAAAGTCTTTTTGCATTTAGTATTCTGCCATGCAATGGTTAACAGTAAGTGCAAGATCTTGGATTTACTGTGGCTCTCTTGCAACCTCCAAGTATTCCAGGATGCTAGGACTGTGTCTGTTCTGTGGATTGAAAGGACATGGGTAGGTCACTTCATCCTCACATTTCTTCTTCTTCTTCTGTCTTTTTCTCTTAAAGTATCATTTAATAACACATCACCTACAAATCTCAGGACACCAAAAACTGAGGGGTTTGGAACAGTGGACAATAATCTAATTATCTTGAGAGACTAATCAGTTCCTCTCCTTGTTTAGTGATAAGAAAATTGGTACCAAACCTGGATCCCACATTATAAATTTTCTGTTTAAATTGTATGCACTTTAGGTGGTATCTGCAGTTTAGGTAGTATCTGCACCTGAGGTATATTTGGAAATAAGTTCTTACAGATGTCTCTTAACAAGAGTGTAACTTCCACCATATAGACTGATAGGGGCAGAAGATTTCCAGTGAGCTAATCTGAGCAGCAATACAGATAGTTACATCTTCCGAACACACAGAACTTGGGACTGCTCAGGGTGCTGACACAGGCTCAGGGGGTTGATTGGGGCTGTGCCATGTTTTGCCACAAGACTTTTGGCAGAGGTGGCATGCAGCTATGTTACTCCCACTCCAAAGGGACTCTGAAAGCATGGTCCCTCTCTGTGTTTCAGATGCCTGTTTGTAAAAGTGGCTCACTGGATCCTTAGGGCTCATGATAAAAACTGGAGAGGTAGAAAAGCGGATTCTTTTTCACACCCATTCCCAGCACTCCTGCTAAGATGGGTGTGTGGTCCCTGTTGTCTGACAGCCACTCACCCCCTGGGCATTTACCAGCCCTCTGTATAACCCTGTGCTCATAAGGCATTGGGAAGGACACTGGCTATTCAGCACTGGCTATTCCTCCCGCTCTCTGGATGGTTGTATGCACAACTGATTATCTGAAAAATTAGTCTGGCCTGGAATTTATTTGTGTTTTGATAAAGTATGGGCATGCTGGGAATTTATGTCTCTTTATACAAAAGGCATAGCTGAAATTTCTCTGATACATCACTTTGGAAGGGTGCAAAGCTGACCGCATGGCTTGCAGTGTAAGTGCAGAGGCGAGGACTACTTTTTCTCCCTGTTCCCCCGGCAACGCTCACTTTCGTATTCATCACCAGTCCTGGAGACTAGAGAACATAACTGGGGCAGGGTCTGGTCGTGTGGATTCTGTAGCTAGGGATGTCACACTTTGAATCTCTGCTGTAACACCTCCGTCCCCAGCCAAAAGAGTTTGTAAAATGAGAAGGGTCTTCTTCAACACCCTGCTTCCCCTCCCCAGCCCCGCGCCTCCTCCTCAGCCCTTCGCTGTCAGAGGGGCCGAGTGCCCTCCCACGCACAAACCATGGAAGTGAAGAGACGGTGGTTCCCAGTGATGCCATTGGCACTCTCCCATGCAGGGAATCCCTAGGAAGAAAGAAATCCTCTTGAGCACCAAACAAGTAGGAAATCTGCATCTATTGAAGAAAAAGAATTAAAGAAAGAAGCAGTACTGCCACTGTCCACAAAGCAAGTTCTTCATCATTTTTTTTTTTTTTTTACACATACTGCCGCCTTCTGCAGATTTCTTTAGGGGGAAAAATGGGAGAAAAAAAAACCACACACAAAAAAAACCTTTATGTACATAAACACTTGCTGAGCAACAATGCCAACTCTTTACCTGATTGCTTTTTTTTTTTCATTAATGACTTCAGATATGTGGAATAAACTAAGAAAAACATGCCGGCATTTTTAGGTCCTCCGTACCCCAGCTAAGCTGCCAAGGGCCAAACCCTCGTCACACAAACCATTTAATGGAGTAATTTGCTTCAAGTTTATATGATCTTTCCAACCAGAAGAATAAATTGAGGTGCATTTTTATGTCTTTATTTGCCTTTCACACACATATACAGGTACATATGTATATATACACATATTTGTATACATGTGCATGCACGTGTACATGTACAAGTACATATATTTGTATATGCTATGGTGCCTACAGGCTGGAGCTCCATGCTGTTATACAGAAAAGATAAAATGTGTAAAGGATGTTTGCTCCTTTAAATATCTTTTTGGGACATATATGACAATGATTTTGTATTTATTGACTCTCTGCTTTATGAAAAAGAATCCTAAGGGCAAAAAAACACTCCCAGAAGGCCTTTCATTATTCTGGATCGAACACAAACACATGGAAAAGTCTCATGGTACTGCTGAACACCAGCTGGCTCTGCTGAAACTCTACCTTAGTGTCTGAAGAGAGATGTAGAAACAGGTTAGATGTTGGCTTTTATGTTGGTTCTTTCCTCTCTTTCAAGATAATTAGAGATTATTTTTTCAGACTGATGCAAAAATATTCCATTTGTCTCCCTCCCTCCCATATTAATTATTAGAAACAGAAGAACCAAACTGAAAGTGTGTATTAATATTTACCATAAGAAAAATTGAGTTGTGGATTACATTTAGTTCAGAATTTTACTGGGGAACTGAATGTTACTCCAATTTATGGATGTAATTTATTTTTAAATTAATGCCTTATTTTAGTCTTAATTTTATTTTTCTTTTAAATAATAGGAGCAAATTGTTGTATCTGTTAAAGCCTTTTATTCTAGCTATTGCTTCAACTTTTGAAATTTTCAACAAACACCTCCTATTCCATAAAACCAAAATATAGCATCTGCAGAGACCAAAATATAGCATCTGCAGAGATAAATCCAAATTTCTTATTACTCAAATTAGAAAAGATTTTTTATTTCTTTCTCGAGATAAAATCCAGAGATAGGTTTCGTTCTGTCAAATAAGTCTGGAGTTATTACTGGGGTTTCTTTCCTATTTTATCTTCTCAGAAACCGTATACGGGTTTGCCAACATATTTTATTTATTCAATATTATTTTTAGGGAACCGATGTGAAAATTCAGATAACCAAATTCTTCAGTTTTATTCTTTTATGAAGGTCTACCAATCTATTCTTATTCTTTTTGTAAACAAGATACTGGATGGTAAACTACTTGAATAAGAAAATATTTCTCTTGTAGCATCCAAAAGTATGTCCTAAAAAAACCTCGTATTTTATCTTCTTTTTTTTTTCTTTTTTTTTTTTTTTAATTTGGTTAAAATGATCATCACAGTGCCATTATGTTATTGGTCTAGTTTAATTATTACAATATGCATGGCTAGAAAGATCAAAACTGGCTATGCATTGCTTGTGTTTTATATAATTCACGTTTTCCAAAGAATGTCAAAGATTTCTTTTCCAGAATTTTCCACTGGAAAATTATTTTCCTAATAATGTTTTTTTTAGCTTTTCAGTTTTGTTATTTGCACATTTCTTTTTCATTAAGAAAATTTCACAATGATCTCATATTGGGTCAGCTAGAAGTGAACATTTATGTTCAGAACTGAATTTCCCTTCAGCTGTGGTCATAAGATGTGTTCTTTCTTTAAAAACCACCACAAGCCCTCTTTTTTTCCAGAATCAGTAATTTAGCTATGTTTTTATATATCACATCTGATACTGATTTTTATGTATTTTTATATATTCCTCACTAATGTTGTATTTTAATCACTATGGAAATTATTATCATGGTATTAAGACTGCATAATGTACAATGTACCAGTGCTCATGTAAAGTTCAGCAAAAAGATGAGCACTTGAATGTCAACTCCTCACAAACTTCAGATATTGAGTAAATGGTATAAATCATGGTATTGTACCATGGTTACTCCAGCAATAGCAAACCTACGTGTATGAGCCACACAGAAGAAATACTGGCAGTATAATGCTCACTGGAAATCTGCAGAGTTGGATTCATCCACTGAGCTGAATTCTGGGTGATTTGAAAGAATACATTGAAAGTCAATATGGGACAATTTGTTTCAAGAGTTAGCAAGGCAGTTGGTACAGGCAATAACACTTCTTTGAATACTGTTCCCACTTGAAGGGGGAAAAAAAAGAACAAGCTTCTGGCTTGCAGGACATTTTCATTCAGTTCAACAAGGTGTGACAAGATTCAGATTGACTAATAATAAGGCATTGTTGCTCTTAATATATTTAACTTTATTAATCTCTTCATTTGGGAATGTTTGCAATTAGCAATGTTTGATGCAGGGTTCACTGCATAAATTGGAGCTTGGCTCAGGCCCTTATTTTTACTAAGTGGAAGATCTGTTTATTTCAGTACCCAGGATCACACATTACCCATAATTTGCATATTTCCTTTGGGTCTGGGACTAAGAGTTGGAGAGTTTCTTGGAGGAGATGTTCATTTTCCTAAGAGACAGTGATTCTCCTTTGTGACACTGCTGTGTTCATTCAGCCTGGACTCCAGTGACAGAGCACTCTGGTTGAAGGCTTCTCAGGAGGGTTTGCATCAGACCTTGTCCCTGGCCACCAGAAAGCAGAAGATCAGCTTGAGTGGTCAGCTGCTGCACCAGGCACAGGACTAATGCAGTCATTGGAGAGAACATAGAAGTCATCACATGGCTTTGTAAACTCCTTGCATCAAAAATGCAGAGTCCTGCTAGATCATCATCTTAAAACTGACCACATCCATTCCTGGTACTGAGATGCTATCTCCTCCTTCAGGAATTTGTTATAGAAGTTCAGACAAAATGGGAAAAAATGGTAAGATTGCCTTCTCACAGAGAAAACATTTCCTGGAATAGCTTGGGAGCTTTCAGCTATTTACTGTGCATGGAAAAGAATGCAGTGTTTCCCCACCACATGAACCAGCTTCGATGATTGTATTACCCAAACCTACAGTCACCACAAATATTAAGCTATTGAAATGTTCATCTTCTAGGGAGTAGTAATGAGAATCTGTTTTTCTTTGGGCTATTTTTGTGAAATTAGATCATTATTTTCATCCATAATGCTCAAATATTCATTACGTGGATCAGGAACCTGCTGTGCTGTTTTGAGGACACCACTGATGGTCAGCTCACAGCCTGTTGGCAGCCAAGCTTGTCCTTAGGCCTTGCTTTTCCATTCTCTGAAGAGTTCAGCATTCTGTTTAGATATGTGAATGCCCCCTCTAGCCATGCCAAAGAATATCAGTGTCAAAATCTGAGGTGCAGCTGACAGTCTTTGGTAAAAGCTAGAAAAGCTGCTATCCCAGTTAGTTTATAAATAATGTAAGGACTTTGATAGAGTTTGAATCTGAGAGAAAAAAAATCCAAGTCAAATATGGTTTAAAGAAAACCTGCAAGAGATAATTGTGAACAAGACTTAGTCTTGAGAGTACTGGAAGTGTCCTAGCAGGATTCTGTTGGAAGAACCAGAAAAAACAATTGTTGAGATACCAACAGAAGTTACTGTAGGGGGTGATATTTCCTTTATTTCTATCTTCTTTTGGATTTTGTACCCATTCATTAACCTGGTATTCTCAGTGAAATATACCCATCCTTTACTGACATGTTAACATCTGCATAAAGTTGAGCATAATGTGGGTCTGACTGGCCACAAGTGACTTATTCCTGAGAATGGCAGTTCACAGCTTCAGCAGCTGCAACTGCACTTGCAACACTACACAAGTATTCAAGATATAGCAGGTACTTCTCAGCTGTGGTGCCAGATTTGGGGTGGGACCTGGAAACAGAAGGTATACATTTGGAAAAAGTATTTTACAGTCATAGGTCTAAACAAAATCCTCCTGGGATGTAACAGAATTGGCAGAACACTGCCTGCACCTCCAAAATCTCCTCCAACAGCTATCCAAACAACAAAAATTTCTGTTACCTCCTTACACTGTCGCAATAACATTCTCAATGTAGTGTGAATAAGCCAATTCTAATGAGTTATGTGGTGGTAATTGGAATTATTTCCATATATGGTATGGATTTAGGTTCACTTTGTTTCTTTACGTAGTGTGGCAAGTGGGATATGCAAGACTTTCCTTAAATAGTGAACACACTGTCAATGCCATTCATAAAAAATACAAATAGCTTTCAATACACAGTGTTACATTACACAAACAGTCATGATATTGTAAGCAGCCTTCAAATTGCAAGAGAGTAATGTATCTATATTCAGTTACAGTACAGTAATTTTTACTTTGCTTTTGAATGTAACATGCTTACTTCCTATGCATTTCATCATCCAAACACTGAAACTTTTGACAAGATGATTTCCCCTTTCATGAGCAGGGCAAAGTATGATGTTTCCAGCAGTACAGTGTTTGGATTTGAGTGGTTACACAACAACACATTGCACAGAAGCCTTGTAGGCATAATTTAAATATTGCTCAGGAATTGATCTGTTCCTGCAAGGAAATTGTTTTTATATCTCTGTCTGGGAAGCAAAAGTTCACTTGGTTTTACATATTAAGCATTTGCTTATCTTTAATACCAAAATAGGTCTTTGTGCCTAAAGCAGCTGTAAGATAGACTCATCTCTCTGATTCAAGGGCAGAGATTTGAAAACTTCTTCTTCTGTAACACAATTTACAGGGAGACTTTTACAAGGCCAGTTATTTTTCTGTTGCTTGCTGACCAAATGTATATACAGTTTGCATTGTCATTTTCTGTGCACAGGGGTGAAGACCAGAATAACTTAGCAGCAGAATAACTTAGCAGAAAGTAGCTGAAATGTAAACTTATCCAGAAGAGACTCTCTTACAAAAAAGAGACAAACATGATATCACTGACCTGCCCCCTGGTAACATTAGGATGCAGGGACAGTGACATTCTTTTGTCACAGTTGTACAGACATAATCTAGTAGACTCACTTGGACATCTCATCCTACAAAAATTTCTCCGTCTGCGCTCAAACCTACAACACTGCCCACCTTGTTCACCAGGCGTGCTCCAGTGGTTGCCAAATTCAACAGCTTTTGAAACTGTGGGTGCTTGGCATAGCTGTGGAAGTGCTATTCTTTATAGTCTGCTTTCTGTAGCACGTGAATTTGGAGCCCATCAATGCTGCAGAGGTGATGCAGGGAAAGATCTCCTGCTGGTCCATGACTGTAGCATGAGCTACATCAGGTTTCTGTAAACTCCTCTGCAGTAGAAGTTCAGGGACACAGCTGAAAATATCCATTCTTTCCATCTGAAAGCCATTTTGCAAAAGAGACCAAAAATTCTACATGTTGTGCCCTACTGCCACACAAATAGCTACTTTGGAAAAACAGTTCAAGGAAACCTTTTTCCATGTCTGAGTCAGTCACATAGATGAAGATAAGACCATCTCCTTCAAGATACTGGATACCTTTCTTCTAATAGGTTAAAAGGATTAAGGTTCATTACACTTCAGGGTAAGGCATTGCCTGAGAATGCTAAGATTGCTCTCCAAAGCCTTTAGGGCCATATTCAGAGGTGCAAAAAGCCTAAGGGTTGGGTCATTTTATTGATACATCCGGTACAGACAGCTGGTACATATAAGACACAATTTTGACCTACTGCTCCATAAATCACAGGTTTCATCAGCTCAGTGCGCAGTTTCCATATGGCCCCAGGCTGGAGATGGTCAGGGAGGGCAGTGGAGTGACTCATCTCCTGACATAGGCACTGTTTGCAGAATCAAAGGTACCATCATCTGGCAGCAAGCAGCCAAGGTGAGTGCACACTGTGTCATATGGCAGAAGGAAGGGTTAGTGTTGAAGGACATTTTTCATAACCTCCTACAAATCATTTTGCAGTCATCAAACTTGCATTGGAAAGATGGACTAACATATTTTGCTTTCCAGAGAGCAACTCCTCAGAATTAAGCTCTGTAATAAAAATGTTTCCCATCTCCAGAGGAGACTTTCTGAGTGCAAGGTCTCTCTGTATGCCAGGGTCCTCTTCTCCATGAAGTTTCCTGACAGTGGTGCCTGTTGGTCAGAGCTGTACTGCAAAGGAAGCCTTGTCATTGCTTTGTAGTGCAATAGCATCACTTTTGGATAGCAAATCAGGGGTGACTCACAAATTCATCATAGGAATGTGCTTCTGGGTCTCTACTACTGCCTACAGAAGAAGGGAAAAGGTGACTCTCAGCAAAGGTATCACAGACTGGTTGAGGCACCTCTCAGTTTCAGTAAGAAATCTTTCAGATACATATGCTAGAAGCGAAGAGATAGATTTTCCAAGGGGAAACAAACTTCTAAGCTACAAAAGAAAATTTCAGTATTAGAACCAGTACATATCCATACTATGATATGGCTCCAGATAGATCACAAAAATATGTTAATCCTGTCCCTGAAGGGAATGAGGTATGCCTTTCATTTCAGCCAAAACAAGGTTGTGCCTGAATCATGATGTATGGATGTAAAGAGATGAATCAATAGCTAGATAAATAGATGATATATTTATACACTTAGTTTTTATTTAATGCAGTAAACTTGCCAAGTAAAACCAATCAACAAAATTGCACCAATGTATCAGCTAAATATTATGGATTAGGTCTCTGCGCAGAGAAAACTTTTTTGGTTCCACTGGCAATTGTCAGTTTGGTAGTACTATTAGCTACAAAATCCACTCTTTCAGATTTCCACCAGAAAAGAGCACTGGATCATCTAGCCTGATGCATAGCAAATACCATAACATCCCTCTTCACAATCTGAACTCCCGTTCTGATTCAGCTGAAGGGGTCTTATTTGGTAATGATTTACAGCACAGAGAATCCACATATAACTCTTCTGAGTTATTTATCTTTAATATTAAAACAGAAATAACTACAATTTAGAAAATAAAACTTCATTCTGAATCTGCCTTCTGGATCAAAGCACTGTCAGGGTTCAGACCTTATTTCATGGGTTTCATATTTTTTCCTTAGTAACTTAAGAGGTTTTACACAATTAGCCTGCTCTCAGCATCTTTTCTGCATCTCAGTTTTCTTTCAATTGGCTGACAGTTGTTTAGGGCTAGACAATATACCAGTTCAGATTTTCCTTTGCAGTACTGTTCTAGATGTAAATCTGTTTATTGACCTGACTTTTAGCCCAATATACAGTTGGGTCAGACAGCTGAAAGGGTGATGGGTGGGAAAGAGCAGGTACTTCAGATGGAAGAAAGGGAAAATTGCACAAGTTAAGAAGAAGAGCATTCTTCTTCTTACCTGGTCCTAAGTCTTTAACAGTTAGAAACTGTTACCAACATTCTTTCTTCTAACTAAATACTTAACATCAATTAATCTCTTACCATTCTCTTTGCAAAGTTAAATAAACTTATTTTCAGTCTTTGCTGAGAGGCAGATTTTCTGTATCTCAGACATTATTTTTGATTCTTTTCCTATATCTCCCTGGGTCCTTTTAAATGATATGACTGAAAACATTGTTTTGCAACAATGGCAGAAGGAAATTACATTTGTTGTCTTGGACTTTGCCATATTTCATACAAACATGCCATACAGTGACTTGCTTTAGCCCACTATACAAGACACCAAGCTCATCTCAGAAAATTACCAACAGACCTAGTTTTTGTTCTGCCAAGAGTGATATTCTTTTCTATTCTGTTTTGGAAATAGTTTCATTTCCCCCCTCCCACTTCTAGTCCTCCTAAAGCCTCTGTTAGATACTAAGCCTGAAGTGGAAGGTTCAGTGTTTTATTTCTGTGCTTTTCCCCCATTTTGGCTCTGAACCACAGATAAGCTCATGAACTTTGGAATTAAAACATTTAGCAGCAGGCAAGCATGTCATAACAGTCAGGTCAGAGCCACTCACAGCGCTTTGCTCAGACTTGCAGGAATGAGGGAAACTGGGACCTCTTTGTCATGTTTTGAGCCTTTCTAGAAAGGTGTGTCTCTCCCCTTTGCCTGAACTTGAAAAGTGAAGGTTGCGCTGCAGTGCATTGAGTATACACATAGTGTGCTCTTTTCTTTTAAAGGGGATGTCAGAGCAGGAGCGGAGAAATGTGCCAGAGAAACATGGAAAAGTAAATATTTTTCAAATGCTGTTTACCACTCAGCAAGACTTAATTTAGTTCTATGCATCAGTTCTTCAAGTGCATCTGTTTCTTAGAAAATTGAGAGGCAGGTAAGGATACAATACCAAAGAAGCTGTTAAAATGTCAGCCTTTGCCAACCATTACCACATAGCTACACTGAAAAAGATGAAGGTAATTGCAGTATTTGCATAGTGACAACAATGCGATGAGCGATTTATGGATATTTTCGCGTGCTGTGAGACTCACCCTGTTCTCTTCTAGGCTTCCAGTACTGGGATACTGCAGACTCTGGAAGATGCATATGTTTAAGAGACCATAGTGGACTGTCTAGGAGTTTAGTGTCTCCTCCAAAAAATGTCTGGGAATAACAATGCAAACAGAAGGGCATTTCATGGTCTACAGAGTGGTTGTCAAAGATTTCACTAATTCCAACACAGTACATGGCCACAGTACCTTTACTGAATATTGGGTATGGAAAGAGATGAGGGGCTGCTCTCGTATCAAGACAAGATGCTGTTTGCACTTCACATGTACTGGGTCCACAACCACCACATTTTAGGGTGGCTGATGTATTGGGGAACAAACTAGGAGCAGGGAGACGGTCATGGTTGTATGCAGCATTAGCCATCAAAATGGTGTTAGAAACCTGTGAAGGGAGACAGAAAAGATCTACAAAAATCACCCGAAGTCAATAAAATTCCCTTTACAGTGAGGTTATTTCATACGTTGAAGGGAATCAACTTGATGACACTCTCTAGACTATTACCTGCAGAAGAGATCACAGGCTTTTCTTCTCTGTAACAAACTAAAGCAGAAGGAAGAAGGCCATGGATAGGATCCAGTGCTAGAGTAATTCTGACCAGAAAAAAAAAAAAGTGAAAATATTTATAAAGAGTGAATCACAATTCACTGAGCAACATGACAGATCTTCCTGTATTCGCAGACTTAGAGAAAGTCTGCAAATAATATAAGAAATACTATAATTCTTTCAAATTTGCTAAAATTCAATAGCTAATGTGATATCAAAGTAGATGATGCCTGTGATGTGCCTAGGTCTCTAGAAATATCTTGTGCTCAGATACTATGGTGACCATCACAACTTTTGAACTGTTTTCCACTTATTCAGTTGTGCAGAAAATAATTATAGGGGTTGAGCAGAAGTGTTGAAAAGATACAATATCTGCTATGTTCCACACAGGTTTTGTAGTAAAAGCCTGTCTTCTAGAAGGAATAACTTCCCATTGAAGGAAGGTTAGTTGCAAAGCTGCAAAGGCAGGAGAAAAGTGTGAAGGAGAAATGATTTCCAGATCATCAGATGCATTTCTGAATGTGTTTCTAAAAATCAATCTCATTTCTGATAAAATGACTGAAGTAATACTGCTAGGAAATCTGGGGTATGAGCTGGAAAGCAAAATGTTTCCTCCTTTTATTCCTAATGTAGTACTTGACAGTGTTAAATTATACCAGTGAACATACATACAAAATATTGCAATAGTCATAATGTGAGGAAAAAAAATTGCTATGCAGTGATCTAGGTGGCAGGAGGCCAACAAGTTTCATTTTTTGCACCTCACAGTAGCATTGTACAACTGAAAGCAGAGTTCTGTAAGTCCACCAGTGTACATGAGTCTGCAGACTGGTTCTGAAAAAGAGCAGGTTTGTTTTAAGTTTCTCTACATTTCCAGGGATGGATCTTCATACCAAACTTTCCCATCTCTCTCAAGTAAAAGCCTAACTTTCCTATGCTGAATATAAGAAAGCCCATTTGTTCATCCTTCTTCAGAACTCAGTCAGAGCTTCACCATTTTGGATGACGAGTGTCTGTCTTTTCCAACCTAAATTCCATGGTTCCTTGTGTAACCCTAGGGCCAGTATCACAGGATACAGAAAGAGGAAAAGGCAGAGAGGCCCTTCCTTAATTAGGTCCCAGTGGAGAACCTCAGGCCTTTCCCCACAGACCAGCTGCTTGTCAGAAGGTCTTGGCTTACTATTCCCAATGTGACATCAGAGGGTCAGAGAGTCAAAAATTGCTACGGATGCTCTTCCAGCATTTTTTTTTCCTCCCTGCAGTGTCCTTTTCCAGTATGCAGCTTCATTAGCAGGGCAGAGAGATAGGTCTTTGAGCAGCCTGTACTGAACCCTTAAGTTCATTAATTCTTCTCCAGAGTAGTAGCTAGCAGCACAGGACTCATTTCCAGATAGCAGATGAAAAGCAGGAGGTCAGGAACAACTGAAGGTCAGTAACTTAAGCTGGAAGAGACTGAAAAAGTTTTAATGCTTATTTCTATAGTTGGCTTTAGGCTAACACACGCTGGGACTTGGAAGAGTACTGTCTGTGTTGCTACAGCATCAATGCCTTCTTCACCCAGCTACGCCATGGTCATAATTTTAGATCCTAGTGAACCACCTTCCCCATGTACTGAATGGGGATTTCCTAACTACTTCTTTCAAGACACTTCAAAATTTTTGGAAAAAGGAGGCTAAGTCAGAGATAGCAGGGTTAGTAAGGCAAAGCAGCAGGACAAAGACCAGTAAAGGTGTGACAGTATCATGAACCACCAGCTGCTCCTAGTAGCTGGAGCAGGCCTTCCAGCTTTTACATTGCAGTAAGCCAAAGTGCATGATCACCAGCAGGAAGAGGCTGGTTGTGTTAAAAGGTCCTTGGCTGAGATGCTGTGTAAAAAGAGATCCACCTCTGCAAGAAATTAGCAACATATCTGAGCTGTGACACTCGCAGGTGTGACAATTCTGCAGGCACAAAACAACTCAAGAAGAAACTCACCTTTTTTCCTATTTTCATCATAACTAATGAGTGTGGTTTCCATACAGCTGGCATGATACACAGAAATTGCAAAATGACAAGGTACTGAAGCTTCTAGGGCATTTGAGGATGTGCCATGCCTTTAGCGTTTATCAGTGGAGAAGTGAGGAGAGCCCTGGCCCAGGTTTTATAACTCTTGTTGGCTTCTGTTTCAGCACAACCACAATAAGACAGCAGAGAAAAACTTTGCATGGCTTGCTTGTGTGTCTTTTTCAGCTGGTGTCAACCAAGGCATCTACTGGTAAGTTACATTTTAGGCCAAGTCTGTTATATGATTACCTGTCCTCTACTATGTAGGTTCTTTTTCTCTTCTGTTTGATGGAAATTATGTTTGCTAACAGAGACATTGCTGCTCCACATTACTGACCAGGAGAATGTGGTTATGAATAATCTCTCTTTCTCAGCAGCATGGTGTGCAAGTACCAGGAAATTGCCAAAGGCAGTAGGCCAGACTGGGTGGGGCTTTGATCAAGATGGTTTAGGGGAAGATGCCCCTGCCCATGGTGGGGGAGCTGGAACTAGATGATCTTTAAGGTCCCTTCCAAGCCAATCTGTGATTTTATAATACCTGGAGAATTTGTGTTCTCCTACCAAGCTGTTACGCATTGCCAGCAGAAAGGGAGTGACTCCTTCATCCATCACAGTCTTTCCGTCCAGCTTCCCATCCTGTGCTTCTGTGCAAGGACTGCCCAGTCCCCTTGGTCACATCAAGGAGTCAAAAACTACGCACTGCCTCACACCAACACCAACTACAGCAATGCCACAAGCCACGCTGCGAAGGTGCAAAGCATGCAGTGTGTCCCCTGTTCTGAGTGTTAAGAAAGAAACAACTGAATTAGGGCTGCCTTGAAAGGGTCATTCATGTATTCATGCGCACATTACAATGCAGAATTTTGTGGTGAGAAATGAAACTTGTATGTTTTCCTGTTCCTCAGGATATCCTCTCTGTGGCCTAGAGCACTGCTACCCAGTCTTCTTGCCTGTTTTTAGCCTGATGACTTACTGTCTTCCAAGCAATTTTTTCCCTCAGTCAGAGAGAAAGAGAACTTCCCAAAGCACATGTACCAGTCTCTTTACCACATCGGAATCCTAATGTGGGTTTCAGCAGTAAAAAGGGCTTTTCGCATCCATGAACCCAGAGATCATGTACTACACAACATTCAAGAGGAAGTTTGTTACTTAAATGCATTAACTTCACTTAAGTAATTTAAATGCATTCAAATAACTCTTAGTGAAACTGTTGAGAACTAGTTAATCAAATGGTGAAGGGCTTTTTTTGCATGTTTCTGCAGTTATAGGCATTTCAATACTCCAAAAAGAATGACTTCTGGAATTTGCTTGTTGTGTTCCAGTGGATTGCCTGTGTACTGTGAAAAATGAGGAATTATGTTATCATTTCAATACTCTCAATTAAGTTGATTGCAAAATTTTGTGACATTCCTGGGAAGCTTGGAGGCCTGAGCCCATAAAGAACCACCCATTTTTTCTGTTTGCATAAACTGAGCAAAGAATGCCTTTGCAACTGAGGATCTGAAAAGATTTATCTCAATTTCTCAGTGTCTAAAATAATGTATGTTATCAACTCAGACTTACAGAAAATGTTAGCCCTCCTAGCTCAAGCAGTTTTAAAGTGCAGGGGAACCACAGCATTGCTAGTCGTGTAGGTTTTTTTCTCAGATGTCCACTGATAAAAGAGGGTCTCACGGAAAGAAAGGTATACTGGAGGAAAATACACAGCCATGCTCATTAAACAAATTGGACAGAGCTCTTGGCTATAATTCAAAAGTAATAAATAATTGCAAGCTAATGGGGTCTTCAAATTTTGCTAAAACGTTCATGTCACCACTCCAGCAATATCCTAAGTGCTGCAGTTCAATGCAATTACTAGCAACTTCCACAATATTTTATGAGAATACTCCTGACAAAATATGGTGCACACTTTGACACTCTTGATTTTTTTGAGAAGACTTGAGAAGGTTTACATTTTACTATGCTTATTTTCCATGCTTTTGAATGCTACCACATTACTAAAAAGCCATTTCAGGCACATCAGAACTCATTAGAAGGGCATTTCCCTCACTAATTCATACCTAAATGTTAATGATTGTTCTTTGTTTATTATATTACTAATGACTAAGGCCATGTTATTAGTCTGGGGTATTATCAACCTCTATTGCACTTTTGAACAGTGAACTGACACTACCTCCTAGTTTGAAAATCCCCTTCATTTTCAATACTATATTAGGGGAAAAAAAATTAAATCTGCAACTTCAAGAAAACTCTGTTTATTACCAAAAGGAAAAACATTACAACTGTGCTGGAGATTTGTCCAGACAAGTTAAAGCAGAGGCGTATTGACTTTTCCTAGTATTCTTTTCCCCCACATCTGCTCCTGAACATGTTTGCTTTAACTTGACAATATTGTCACTGGGAAAGAAGCAGAAACAGTGCCAGAGAAGTGGGCTGGCAAGGATGTTTCTGCACAACTGGAATGATTTCCTTGTGAATCACCCGTCTCATGAACAAAAGTACCCATCCCCAGCATGGAAGGTGGAGATGCAAAAGGAAAGACAAAGTATTCTTTGCTACTGCCTTTCACAATGGAAATCCTTTGTGCTTTTAACCACTCAGTGACTGTAGGAAAGGGGATTCACTTTCATCATAGGGGGTTTATGTGCTATTCCATTCACACTGTTCTTTTTTCATGCCACTGGCACAGAGGCAAGCTAAACATTGACAGCTTTGGAGACTTCCATGACTCCCACTGTGCTTCATGCACATTAGTCTTTCAGTTCAGTTCAGTAAGGAGACCCCTCAGAAGGGTTGTTTCCTGGTTACACCTCTAATAACTCTGGTCCTGGAACAGCAGAAAAAGTGCAGGAGCAGAGCACAATGCTTCACGGATCTTTAATCTCACCCAGTTTTCCCCTTCCAATGTGTCATGTGCAGTTCCTTGCTCCCTGGTGCCTTGAGATCAGGGCAATGCTGAACCAAAGACCCTGTGTTTTTTCTGTATTTTGGCTTGATGTAAGTAACAGAATATATTTTGGAAAAGCAGAACAATTGTCTTGTAGATGGCATTTTCAACTACAAGCCTTCAACTCATCATTAACTGCTGATGGTAGGCAGGAAAGGGAAGATTAAGATATTCACTTTCAAGAAGTTGAAGTTGCAGGTTTGGATTATTATACAGTCTGTCCTGCAGCACAGGCTCTCTCATGCAACTGTCACTTCATGAGCAGCAGGGCAGAGAGGAGATGAAGAATAAGAAAATTAATTCATTCACTCCTGACTGTCAGCTAAGAACTAGAATCTTCTGCAAACAATATGTGGATTTGATATTGGACTGTTCTTCAACACTGTCAAGTACTGCCAGGCTGGCACAAGCCCTTTGTGCACACATTCCTGCAGGAGATAGAAATGATAGAAATGACAAATAATTTTAAGTTTTGCCTCAATTAAACATTCAATGAATTTTAAAAATTGCATTATTACAGACATGGTTTTATTAATACAAACAATGTTACAATGTAACAAAACTATTTTTTTCTATCCCCAAAATGGGAAAATGTTTTAAAAAAAGCTTTGATAAAGATGAAATTTGAATTGCATTAGCAAGGATGATTTAATCTAAAAGTGCTAGTAAAACACAGAGGGGAAGTTAAATATCTATGCACAAGACTGTACAGTTTGTGTTGCTAAGGCCCTTTAAATGGCAGAAAGAGAAAAATAATATAAGCAGCAACAAAAACAAAAACAAAAAAGAAAANCCTACAGTGTCTATGGTGGTCTTAATATTTGACAAATATTATAGAAGCAGACTACTCTGGAATCTAAAGCAAACAGGAAGCAAGATTTTTGCTGAATTGATTTGAACGATTCTTGGAATGATTCTTATGTAAGAATAGAACTATTAAGAAGGAAGCAGAAAAGT
>WEIU01010298.1:44560-60320 GCA_013389925.1 Aegithalos caudatus
GATTTTCAGTCAGGGTGCCATGTTTTGAAGGAAGAACAGGAATGCTTCTAGTAGAATTTTGGTTGCTGGGAGAAGCACAGCCTAAATTCCTTCTGGTGCCACTGAACTGGGATTTCCACACTGGCACAACTTTAAACTGATGCATCATTGGAGTTTATATTATGCTTACTGTGAGTCTGAGAGAGTGGGGAAAGCATGAGGAACTTTGAAAAGCAAATATAAAATTGCCTAGTGTTGCAAACACTTGGGAACATAGTGAGGACACATCATCACATGGTTTGTTTCTCTTCTCCATGAGTATTTGGTATGCAAGCAATTCCAATCTCATGAGCCTTTCTTTGGAAATCCTTCTTTTGCTTATAATTGAACTTCACTACTGATATAAAGGATCAGATTAGAGGTCTATTGAGCCAAGTAGCTTTACTTCACGTGACTATGTTTACTGAACAAAATAGTAACAATCCATATGCCAGCTCCAGAATTAAAGATGATGTAATATCCCAAAGCATGTGGGGCAAGGTCTCCACAACAGGGCTACACCTCCTGATCCTGGACAAATCCCCAGAAAATGTAGCAAATGCATTAAAACTACTTCCTTTAATGATTTTGAAGGCCTGATCTTTTTTCTCCCCCAAGTAATTTAGGGAAATCAGCAGGGTTTGGAGTTTATCTCCTTTACATGCTTTGGAGTTTTCAGTGGAGCATTACCCTGGCAGATACAAATCATTTATAACATCTCTGTCTCATCTAGTGAGGTAATGAAGGTGGAGGCAGTGGCACTGCTGTTTCAGGTGTTGAGATTGTTGAGATTCCCCTCTTACCAAGCCTCTTTCAGTCACAAGAAATCCCCCAGCTACCCCAGAAAGCAACAGAGAGTTGAAACAGGGAGAGTTGCATCTACCAAGTTACTTGGTTACAACCAGCACTGAAAATTAAGGAAGTGTTGATCAAGGCTGAATCAGCTATGGGTGTGAGGATTTGCATCTGCTCTCTTTTATAGGTAAAAAAATGAGCTCTGAAAGTGACAGTGCTTGCCTGGTTTAGAGGAAAAGTATGAAGGTTGCAGCATCCCTCCCCTTTTCCTTTTCCTTTTCCTTTTCCTTTTCCTTTTCCTTTTCCTTTTCCTTTTCCTTTTCCTCCCTGAACTTCCCTTCCCATCTTCCCTTCTCTGAATTTCACTTCCCTGAACTTCCCTTCATTAATTTTGAAAGCTAATAGTCGGGTTTCTAAATGTGTTAAGCTCTTGTGAATTAACATTGACCTGGGCCTGGATTTCATAGCTGTGTACCACACTAACTTCTCTGATACAGGACAGAGTTCCAACCTCTCTCAAACAGCACACATTAAGCATATTTTTACTTCTGTTCTTCTCACTTCCACTGTGAGAAGAGGATAATAGCCTCCAGTATCATTGTGGTGATAATTGCATGTTTATTAAGTTTTCAGGTAATAGGATAATGAAAGCCAATAATTGAGGAAATAAATAGCAGTTCATTTTCATCCAATTTTAAATACTCTGTAACTACTGGAGTGTGAAAGAAAACAGAGAAAGTGAAATGTGTAAACATCAGAATGGGGGTAACTCCACACATTGGAACTACAGATAAATAATTATGTATTCTTACTTCATAAAACACATTACTTCTCTCCAGAGCACCACATAAATTTAAGGTCAGGCTGTTGAAACACAGATCAGGATCCAGCTACAAAAAGCATACAAACGGGGGAACCAGTGCTTAATAAAGGAAGTTTAAATTTCTTCTTGTGTGATTGTCCATGCAAAAATAATACTGAAAATAAGAGCTTAATATTGTTCCTTTTCACTTTTGAGATATAGATCTTGACACTCTCGTATTTGTAATTAATTCAGCTGTAATTCTGTCACAAAATTTTAGTAGAAACAGAGACCCCAAGATGAAAACTCCAGATACCTTATCTCCAAGTTGTATGCAGCTAAGAGAACCTTGCAAGAATTGAAAGTGGAAAGTTTGTTGAAGTAATCTGAGTGCTGATTTAATAGTAGTTTTATTGGTGTTGTCCTTCCTGCAGATTTTTTCTGCAGAATCTTGGTGATTCCATGAAGGAGATACGTTGCACTGGGTGTGGATAAGCATTCATGCCTATCTATCTGTGTGCTCTTTTGAACCCTGCTAGGATGACAGAAGCCAAAATTGGCCAGCCTGGATCCTGTCCTTTTTTTTTTGGCAAGGCCAGCAGCAACCCACACAGGGAAGATGGCAGTGAGTTAGGCTGTTCCACACCATTTTTGTGTCAGGGGACTGTACTCCTGTTTCTAAGATGGCATGAGTTTGTTTCCTGCATGTGTTTATCTTTGAGTCATATACAAATGGAGAGATCTACCTTCTTGGGCTAACATTCATGTTTTCCTCCCACCTATGATCTGCGTCATTGTCTTTGCTAAAAGTACTGAATTTTTTTACAGGCAGGGGAGAGGAATATTCCATCTGACCTGAAAGATAGGGTATTTGTAGGGTAAATGAATGTTCCCTANNNATGTTCCCTAACCCCTGCCAGGTTCTGGCCTGGACCACCACATGTGGTGTTTACTCGTGTTTACTAGCACATGGTCTTCACTGTGACTAACACAGGGTAGAGCGAGAAAAAGTAGACACTTTCCTACTTCATTGTGCATTATTTGGCATGCCAAATGTTCCTCTGCAGAGCTGTCCCCAAACTCCCTGGATCACATCTGACTATCTGTTTCCATGATGCTTTCCCCTTGGCAAGAGCTTCCCAGATCCTGTCCCATCAGGGGAATGCAGTGCTTGAGGAAGAGATTTTAGGAGAATATGAACACAGGCAGTTTCACTGAAGTTCCTAATATTGACTGAGGAATTGTCTTTCTCACATACTTCACTGCTGCACACAGTTGTATAAAAGGCATCTCCCAACTTCTTTTAGGCCTATGTCAGTTAAATAAACTTGAATGAAATGAGAATAAAACTCTGCTCTTTTTGCACTGTCTTTTTCAGGAGACCATAACCCAAAATCTTCTCACAGACCTATATAAGTTCAGAATACTTTAGATGTGTATTAGAAAATCAAGGATGATTTAGGTTGGAAAAGACCTCTGAGATCATTGAGCCCAACCTTCGACTGATCAACACATTATCAACTGGACCAGAGCACTAAGTCCAGTAATTTCTTGAACACCTCCAGGGACAGTGACTCCACCAGCCCCCGGGAAGTCCATTACAATGTTTAACAACCCTTTAGATGAAGAAATTCTTCCTGGTGTCCAACTTGAACTTCCCCTAGGGCAGCTTGAGGTGATGTTCTCTTGTCCTGCCACTTATTGCCTGGGAGAAGAGGCTGACCCCCACCTGGCTGCACCCTCTTTTCAGGCACTTTTGGAGAGTGATAAGGTCACCCCTCAGCCTCTTTTTCTCCAGGCTAAATAACCCCAGATCCTTCAGCAGCTCCTCATATACTCTAGATCCTTACCCAGCTTTGTTCCCTTCTTTGGACACACTCCATCACCTCAATGTCCTTCTTGCAGTGAGGGGCCTAGAAATTAACACAGAACTGAAGATATGGCCTCACCATGGTCAAGTACAGGGGGACAGTCCATGCCCTCGTCCTGCTGGCCTCACTATTCTTGACACAAGCCAGGATACCATTGACCACCTAAGCAGATGCTGGCTCATATTCAGCTGACTGTCAACCAGCACCACCAGGTCCTTTCCCACTGAGTTGCTTCCTAGTCACTCTGTCCTAAGCCTGTATGGATTTTCTGTGACTGAGGTGTAGGAACTGTAGGCACTTGGCCTAGCTGAATGTCATACATTTGGCCTTGGCCCATTCATCCAGCACGCCCAGAACCTTCTGCAGAGCCTTTCTGCTCCCTAGCAGATCTGCACAACCACCATTGGTGTCATCCATTAACTTACTGAGGGTGCACTCAATCCCNATGTGTTTATCTTTGAGTCATATACAAATGGAGAGATCTACCTTCTTGGGCTAACATTCATGTTTTCCTCCCACCTATGATCTGCGTCATTGTCTTTGCTAAAAGTACTGAATTTTTTTACAGGCAGGGGAGAGGAATATTCCATCTGACCTGAAAGATAGGGTATTTGTAGGGTAAATGAATGTTCCCTAACCCCTGCCAGGTTCTGGCCTGGACCACCACATGTGGTGTTTACTCGCGTTTACTAGCACATGGTCTTCACTGTGACTAACACAGGGTAGAGCGAGAAAAAGTAGACACTTTCCTACTTCATTGTGCATTATTTGGCATGCCAAATGTTCCTCTGCAGAGCTGTCCCCAAACTCCCTGGATCACATCTGACTATCTGTTTCCATGATGCTTTCCCCTTGGCAAGAGCTTCCCAGATCCTGTCCCATCAGGGGAATGCAGTGCTTGAGGAAGAGATTTTAGGAGAATATGAACNACTAACACAGGGTAGAGCGAGAAAAAGTAGACACTTTCCTACTTCATTGTGCATTATTTGGCATGCCAAATGTTCCTCTGCAGAGCTGTCCCCAAACTCCCTGGATCACATCTGACTATCTGTTTCCATGATGCTTTCCCCTTGGCAAGAGCTTCCCAGATCCTGTCCCATCAGGGGAATGCAGTGCTTGAGGAAGAGATTTTAGGAGAATATGAACACAGGCAGTTTCACTGAAGTTCCTAATATTGACTGAGGAATTGTCTTTCTCACATACTTCACTGCTGCACACAGTTGTATAAAAGGCATCTCCCAACTTCTTTTAGGCCTATGTCAGTTAAATAAACTTGAATGAAATGAGAATAAAACTCTGCTCTTTTTGCACTGTCTTTTTCAGGAGACCATAACCCAAAATCTTCTCACAGACCTATATAAGTTCAGAATACTTTAGATGTGTATTAGAAAATCAAGGATGATTTAGGTTGGAAAAGACCTCTGAGATCATTGAGCCCAACCTTCGACTGATCAACACATTATCAACTGGACCAGAGCACTAAGTCCAGTAATTTCTTGAACACCTCCAGGGACAGTGACTCCACCAGCCCCCGGGAAGTCCATTACAATGTTTAACAACCCTTTAGATGAAGAAATTCTTCCTGGTGTCCAACTTGAACTTCCCCTAGGGCAGCTTGAGGTGATGTTCTCTTGTCCTGCCACTTATTGCCTGGGAGAAGAGGCTGACCCCCACCTGGCTGCACCCTCTTTTCAGGCACTTTTGGAGAGTGATAAGGTCACCCCTCAGCCTCTTTTTCTCCAGGCTAAATAACCCCAGATCCTTCAGCAGCTCCTCATATACTCTAGATCCTTACCCAGCTTTGTTCCCTTCTTTGGACACACTCCATCACCTCAATGTCCTTCNTGAACTTCCCCTAGGGCAGCTTGAGGTGATGTTCTCTTGTCCTGCCACTTATTGCCTGGGAGAAGAGGCTGACCCCCACCTGGCTGCACCCTCTTTTCAGGCACTTTTGGAGAGTGATAAGGTCACCCCTCAGCCTCTTTTTCTCCAGGCTAAATAACCCCAGATCCTTCAGCAGCTCCTCATATACTCTAGATCCTTACCCAGCTTTGTTCCCTTCTTTGGACACACTCCATCACCTCAATGTCCTTCTTGCAGTGAGGGGCCTAGAAATTAACACAGAACTGAAGATATGGCCTCACCATGGTCAAGTACAGGGGGACAGTCCATGCCCTCGTCCTGCTGGCCTCACTATTCTTGACACAAGCCAGGATACCATTGACCACCTAAGCAGATGCTGGCTCATATTCAGCTGACTGTCAACCAGCACCACCAGGTCCTTTCCCACTGAGTTGCTTCCTAGTCACTCTGTCCTAAGCCTGTATGGATTTTCTGTGACTGAGGTGTAGGAACTGTAGGCACTTGGCCTAGCTGAATGTCATACATTTGGCCTTGGCCCATTCATCCAGCACGCCCAGAACCTTCTGCAGAGCCTTTCTGCTCCCTAGCAGATCTGCACAACCACCATTGGTGTCATCCATTAACTTACTGAGGGTGCACTCAATCCCCTCATCTAGATCATCAATAAAGTTATTAACCAGGACTGGCCCCACTACTGGGCCCTGAGGCACAGCACCAGCACCATTCACCACTATCCTCCTAGGCTTAATTATCCAGACACTTAACCCAGCAGAGAGTGCTCCTGTCCGAGATGTGGGCTGCCAGGTTTTCCAGGAGGAAGCTGTGGGAGAGAGTGTCAAATGCTTTACTGAAATCCATATAGACAACAGCCTTTCCATCATCCACTGGATGGGTCACCTGGTCATGGAAGGAGATCAGGTTGGTCAGACAAGACTGCCTTTCCTAAGCTTGTGATGGCTGGGCCTGATCCCGTGGCTGTCCTGTACATGGCATGTGATCACATGCAAGATGATCTGTTCCATAACCTTCCTGGATACCAATATCAGTCTGACAGGGCTGTAGCTCCCTGGATCCTCTTTCCAACCCTTGTAAAGGGGCAACACACTGGATAACCTCCAGTCATCTGGGACCTCCTCAGTTAACCAGGACTGATGATAAATGATGGAGAGTGTCTTGGTGAGCTCTTCTGCCAGCTCCCTCAGTTCCACTGGAGGAATCCATCCAGTCCCGCAGAATTGTGGGCTAATTGCCACAATAGATCACTAATGACTTCCTACTGGATTGCACGGGGTCTATTCTGCTCCCTGCCCCTGCTGACCAGCTCAGAGGCCTGGTTGCCCTGGGGATAGCTGGTCTTACTGCTGAAGATGGAGGTCAAGAAGGCATTAGGCCTCTTCCTTATTTTTGTTCCACCCTGGGTCCAATAAAAGATGAATGTTTCCTTAGCAGTCCTTTTGCCATTAACACATTTATAAAAATGATTTTTATTATATTTTACACCAGTTTTGAGCAGATTGAGTTCTAGTTGAACTTCTGCCTTTCTAATTTTTTCTCTGCATGACCTAAAAACATCCTTGTACTCTCCCTGAGCTGCTTGCCTCTTCATCCAAAGCTCATAAACCTTTTTCTCTGAGTTATTGCTAAAGCTCCCTGTTCAACCAGCCTGGTCTTCTTCCCTGCCAGCTCATCAATTGGCACATGGGGATGGCCTGCTCCTGCACATTTAAGATTTCCTTCCTAAAGTATGTTCAGCCTTCCTGGACCCTTTGTTATTAAATGCTGTTTCCCAGGGGACTCTGAACCAGTTTCCTGAACAAGCCAAGGTCCAATCTCTGGGAGCCCAAGGTCCAAGTATTTTGCTGATCCCCTTCCTTACTTCTTCAAGAATCAAAACTCTGTGATTGATTCCATAGTCAGTGTGCCCAAGATGGTCTCTGACCACCACATGTCCCACAGCCCTTCTCTATTTGTGAACAGCAGGTCTGGCAGGGCATGCCCTGGTTGGCTCCCCTACCAGCTGTGTCTGGAAGTTATCTTTCACATACCTTCTACACCCAGGAACCAAGTAAAATATTTGATGTTCCCTGTTAGGATAACAAAATTATCCATTACTGTGAATAGTAGCTTTTGTGGTATTTCTGACCTTGTCAGAAGAAAAATTCTGCAGAGGTTTTGAAATTTATGCCTTTGGTTATTCTCTTAAATATGGCTTCCAATTGTATAGGAACTGCAAGAACACAGGAAGAAACACTCTTCATGTTCTCAAGTGCTTAAAATACATTATAGCTACACCAGAAGTATCTTACCGGCATAAGTGTATAGAGGAATACTGCCTTTTTCCATTACTACATTCTGTACAGAGTAGGATGGCAATATTCTAATTTTTCCAGTCTAATTACATCTCTAGTGGGGTGACCTGCAGCTTTCTGTCAGTAGAGACTGTCTTTCTTTATACTTCTGGCTGAAACTGTGGAAAAGAGCACAGTTGATTCTGTTCAGGACTATGCACCTCCCTCAGCTGTCTCAAAGGCTGCTTAGAGACTCAGCATTTCTAATCATCTCTGACAGAGCTGTCTGCAAGGCTTGCTTTTCTTCTATGTTACCATTTTGTGCAGGAGGTCAAGAAAGTGGGCCGATTCCCCAGTTCTAGTTTAGCAACAGAATGGGAGGAAAGCAGGGAAAAGCTCTGATCCAAGTTGGGCTTTTGGGATTTTTGATTTTTCCTTGTCCTTTTTCCAAGTCTGTTCGTAGCACAGCTTATATTGCTAAGATAAGGGATACCCTAGATTACCCTGACCTCACATTGTACCTATTAGGGATTATTTCACTGTGTCCAAAGACTGTTTCATAAACAGCATCTTTGCCTACAAGATGTTCTGGCAGCCAGATGTGGAGGTTTATTCACTAGTATACAAGGAAGATGTGACAGCCTTTTGGGATTTTACAAGCTGAGTCATTGGATAGTGACTAAGAATGGTTATTCATCGGTAGCTGACTACTAAACCATCTTCCAGCCTTATGGGACAGCACCCATCAAAACTTTGCAGAAAGTTGACTTTAACCCCATATTAATTACCAGGGTTTAGGTCACATTATGAATAACATTGTGATTCAGATGTTTCAGAGGTGTTCAGAAACCTCTTAAGATAAGGTTTCCTTGTCCGAGTTATTAATCATAACATTCCCAGAAGCAGGTCCTCCCATGCAACATGATTGAATGCAGAAGGTGGAAAGCAGCTTTCTCCATCCATTTCCTAAGTAGACAATGGGGAAAAACAAAACAAAACAAAACAAACACAAAACAAACACAAAACAAACAAAAAAGCAAAATAAAAACCAAAAAAACCCACCAAAACCTGTAGATACTTCCTCTGAACAGGAGTAACGGAAGTTACAGTAAGGACTACTGACTGCACCACACAGCAAGGGTATTAAGTTTTTCAGAGCTCCAATCTTCAAAATTATCTTATTTTTGCTGTCTCTGGATTTGTGTCAATGGTAGAAGAGCTGCCTCCACATCCCTAAGTGAAGACACTAGATACAAGTGTTTATATCCTTTACCTTCTGCATACCTTGGGGTTTTCAAGGGGTCACAGAGGTATTTGTGCTATGCAGAGCAGCAGGCACATGAGAATATGCAAAGGAAATTCCCTCCCCTGAACTACCTGTTCTGTATCAACAAGCCCTGCCTAGAACACTCCAGGGGGCAAGGAAAGAGATCCTTCAGAATTGTCATTGAGATGTAAAGAGGACTTTGCAAATGAGTATGTACCACTGCTGTAGCCAAAAAGAAGTGTTTTTTCCAGCCATATACATCTGCTGCACCAGCATCCAAGCATACATAGTTTAAGTGGGAAGCTGTCATTGGAAGAAAAGGGAAGGAAAATTGCCAATTATTTTCATTCCATGTAAAAAACAAATTAAAATTTAAACTTAATTTCATCTAAACCCCAATGAAGAAATCTTTAAAAAAATAAATGTGTTTTGAAATTGGAAACTCGAGCTTGTATCTAAACCAAAGCTATTATTATGCATTTTTTAAAACTCATCCTACTTGAAATCTGCAAACCTCCTAAAATTACTGTCACGTTCACATGAGAAATACTTAAAATGCCAAGTATTTGTGGGATAATTGCTGTTTACTTGACATTTGTTGCTGCCCTGAATTTCAGCAGACATATGCTTGCACAGTTCAGCCATTAAGCTTAACATCAGCCACTTTGCAAAGTTAAATAATTCAGCTGTTTGCATTTGCTTACTAATTGCTGAGAGCAGCCATCCACACAAAGGATTAAGTGACTATTATTCTTCAGAATAATATAAGTCTTTTATTCTGTAGGAAGTCTAAAAAATGTAATTTGGTACTTTCATGTATAACATCTCTAGGAATAAGTTAATGGAGTACATCAAGTTAAAAATCTGTTTGGGCCTGTATATCAAATTCCACCTTGATGTGCTTTTAACTCTAGAAAAATATTTTGGAACGGAAATAGCAATTGGCTCTTAACTTCCATCTACTACTAGTGAAGTGCTGTTTTACTTCTAGAATGAAACAACTCATTTAAAAAACCCAAAACAAATAAGCTGTCATGTCTGAAAGCAATTGAAAGCTTGCAGTAGGCATTAATGAAGACAGCAGACTATTCTGTGATAGGGGTGCTGAAAACAACACAGCAATATATAATCAAATGAATACTTTATGAGTCATTATAAATCTGTCTTGAGATAGTGTCTAGAAACTAAAATTACATTCTTTCCCTAAACACTTTTAACTTATTAAGCTTATTGTAGAATTTTTACAAGCATCTCTGACTTTTAAAAGATTTCCTTCCCTTTGCATTGGTAACTCCTCCACAGAGTTCATCAGTAAGGAATCAAGGCATACATCTCAAGACAGTAATTTTCAGACTGTTCTCTTCAGTTTGACTAACCTGCGATGTATACATCTCAAGGATTCTTTCTCTGATTAAATAAATATGGAGGCTTTCACTGAGTCTTTCACTTGCTGCTTTGAGAGTAGCAGTAACACTAACTTAGCAAAGGAAAAATAGTTGCACTGGATTTAGCTCTAAATTATTAGATGGTATCCCCTACCTAAATAAACCAATTTTATTTCCTTTGTAGCATCACAAAGTGATGATGTCTAAAGTTAGTGTTCTTTGGTGCACTTTAGTGACTTCTCATAAGCAAGGGGTTGTGTTTGCACAGCAGAGTGTGATTGCTGTGCTGCAACACCACTGTGGGTAGCAGCAGATGCAGCTAAGTGCAGTGCCAGAGCTCTGTAGGTTACTTGAACTTGGACTAACACTCTATCCAGCCAGGTAGGCCCATGAGCTAGTGCTGACCCAGAATTGGCTCCTGGACTGTCACTCAATGACTCATGGTTTTCACTCATGCTTTCAAAAAGACACGGGCTTCTAAAGTCACATCTCAAAACCTTTAGTTAGTGTGTGCATCCCTGGGCTCGTTTTCCTGAGAGGTATAGAGCTCAGTCATGGCTGAAGCATGCATTCATCATCTTCTCTGACCCTGCTGCCTTGTGCCAACACCTTTGCTGCCAGGTGACACTGGCTAGTGCTGCCAGAGGAAGGATGGATTCAGATGGATGGCTTAGGCATATAGAAATTCACAGAAGCACTCATCTCTGCCCATACTAGTGGGAGCTGCAGTCTCCAGACCAGTTTTGCAATTTCAGCAGTTACTTTCCTTCCCACAGAAGAAGCAGCATTCCCTTGGTTCAGCATCTTTTGATCACCTTCAGGCAAATCTCAGTGTTTCCCCAATGTCTGAGAAGACCCTCCATAAATGTCACAGGCTTACATTGTTCTACTGTGCTCATGGACCTGGATTTCTGAGTAAGTTACCTCTGCTCACGCCTCAGCAATACTTCATAGACCCTTATATCTTAGAATGTCAGCTGTAGGGCGTACATGCACTCGCTGCAATTACTATGTGCCTGGAGGATGCTGGAAAAAGCCTCACTTCAGAGAGGCTCTCAAACATTATGCTTGTTTTGACTTCCATAAAACCTACTGAACTTCCATCATTCCAATAAAAGGTTTTTTGGACTTTTCACTCTTGTGTAATTTTTGGTCTGCAGAAACTGTTTTTGATTTCACATGACTGTTTGTCTATATCCCTACGTCATCTGCAAAACTGGCCATGTTGCCATGTTCTGGAAACTAAACTGGCTCAGAGAAATGTATTGCTTGTAATCAGTACTGGTAGTTTAGAAAACACTTTTTAAGCCCTTTCAATCCAAGCACTGCCTACAGTGCAGCACTGAGCTGTGCAAGAACCAGCTTCTGACTTCTGGGTGCTTCTTTCCTTGCACAATTGAAAAGGGGAAGAGCTGCCCTGGCTTTATTTTAAGGTTACATTCTTGCAAGAACAATATGTGATTAATGAAGATTTTGAGCTTGATATAGGTATGATCAGTTTATGCTGTAAATGGCTATAAACAAAGCAGGGGAAGGTAATGGAGCTAATTCTAAGCCAATGTTTATAAACAACTTGTCAAACTTTATCACTGCTGGTTAATGTCTATTAGTAATGTATTAATGCTTTATAAACTATTTATAAATGGAACCTTAATATAGGAAGAAGCTGATGCAACTTGGTTCTATGTCTGTGGTTAAGTACAGAGTCTTCTTCAGCTCCAGCCTGCACAGGTATTTCTTCTAATGTTCAGAGATGTAGTACTGCATAAATGCTCCAGTTTGTCAGCCTTGAAAAATGCAAAGCTGATAAGCTGATAGAAGAAAGAAAAATCACACCATTCAGAAGGTTCTGACCCAGTACCCACTTACTACTAACAATATTCCCCCTGATACTCTGCTCTGATCACTCTGCAAATGGCTGAATGCTGAAAGTTTGCAATATTTGGTTGTTGGTCCCAAGTTTCATGTTGGATAAATACACAGAGGATAATTTTGCTGTGTAATTTTAAGAAACCAGATCACACCACATTTGATCTCCTAATCTATGAAGAAAGTAAAGTGCTACTGAAGAGGAGATTATTCTACTGGCCCTAAGAAATGAGCAGACAACCCTCTCAAAATGCCACAAGGAAATGTTAGGATCAGGTATTTAAATGGAACTCAGTCCAGGAGAATACATTTCCTTGGCTCCTACTTTCCACATGATGCCTGCAGTAACAATTTTTTTAAACAATTGTTGATGTCACATATTCCTGTAGATAAACGCTGTTTTATGCATGGTTCAGCCTATTGGATATGTCATAGGAATGTGACATAAGACCGTATTCAATCCAAAAATAGAAAAAATTTTACATATCAGAATAGGGCTGTGATAAATACTTCAGGACAATAAGAAGCAATAAGTGTTTTTCAAAATGTAATCTAGACCAGTGTTTCATGTCTGATCTTTATAAACAAATTGTCATTATCCATGACTGCAATACATACTTTTGTTGAAGCTGACAAACAAGGCAGCATTTCTGTGTATTAATAAGGCAATGCAAGCTCTCAACACTATTCAGGGTTAGCTTGAAATTAACAAAGGAGGGCCTGTATGACCCACTGAGTTTTTTCTGATTCCTCTAGTGTCACTAAAAGGAATGACCTGTCCTGTTTTTCTTCCTCTTAATGACACAGTCACTAATGTTAGACAAGATAAATTGGCTCTTCTAGACTGTATTGCAGTTTCTTGAAAAGTCATCTAAGTATGATTTACTGAGCTGCACCTAGGTGAGGAACACAAATGGTTAGGAACAACTGATATGTTAGCATTAATGAGACTCAAGGAGAAAAGCAAAATGGTGAGATCTTCCAAGAGCATTTTATAATACAAAGCCCAAACTTCCGTGTAATATTTTTTTAAATTAAAAGTCTGTCAGAGGAACTTGAAAATTCACTGTCTGTGCTGGAAAAACAAGCACTGAGAAAGTGATACAATATGAACAACACAGAGCCAGAAAATCAAAGGAATATTTTTGAACCATCTCAGTGATTTATGAGTTATTGCCATCATTTGGAAAAATGACAGGCTTATGAGACTAAAACTTTTTTGCCCATCACTGAGACACTGGTTCCTAAGTACCTACAGATCCCCACCTGCAAAAATATTAAAATAGAATTAGAAGTAAATGTCCAGAGCACAGGACATTGAGATACTGGCAGGACACAAGCCTGGACTCGCGTAATTTCCACATCCATTGTGTTACCCTGCACTGGATACCTCAAAGGCAGACTTCAGCTAGCTCTGCAAAAATCACTAGAGTTTGCCACAAGAGGCAGCAAAATGTAGCAGAGGAGCACTTGAGTCCTCTTAGAGACCTTCTAAGGCCAAAGCAGATGGTGCTTGTGATGTATGAAAAATAAACTTTCATAACATTTCTGTCCACCCCTCGGGATAAAGTATCACATATGACAGTTTGGGGGCACTTTTATCAACTACCATGGAAAGAAAGGGGGAAAATGGAAAACATTCTCTTTCAGCCTCCTTAATGTCTCTTTTGGTTTTCTTCCCAATAACAAATTTTGCTGTTTGACAATTGAGACAGCTCTGTTTATCAATGCCCTGATCTGGCTTCATGGGAGATAAGCTGGAAAGAAACATGTGAGAACAACATGTCAGACAATTACACTAATTTCTGAATCAATAAAAGCTCTCCTTCAAAAAAAGTGATGGGAAATTAACCATAACTCTACACGGCTTCTTTCATTTCTCCCCACTGTTTTCAGCTTTAGAGACTGGCCAGCAGCATCTCTTCATCTACTCATATTGTCCTATCATGAACTCTCTGGTGGACTCCATTTGATGTGAGAATGAGACTTACAGGTCCTTGTCAATTTTATTTTAAGCCTGCTGCTTTTATGAAAATGCAGAACTCCACCAAGCCACTCAGGCCTTCTCTTTGCACTGTGCTCTCCTGCAAGCCCNTTCAACAGGCAGTCTTTGGACAATTGTAGAATCAGGCCTTTGTGTTCTCAGTGCAATGAATGGGCTTGAAAACTGTTGAGCTTAAAAAGAGATCTTTTGACACCTTGCACATTAATGCAGGCAAAGATGTTCACCCACAGTAGCAACCTGGCAGTCAGTAATGAGATGAGAGAAATGATACTAGCACTTCTTCACAGACAAACTGCAACAGCAGCTTTCTGTTGTGGCAATAGGGACACTAGGTTTGCACTGAAACAGAGAAATCTGTGTCACAGATCAAGTGCTGCTTTGCATTCACAGTTTAGCAACAGTTGAACATTGGTAAATTATGCACTGCATGATGTGTAGAGCATACACTTTAACAACCAACTGTGGTAGTTCTTAAAAAGGGAGATAAAGGGCTTCAATGCAAAGTAAAATGACTGGAAAAATGAAATTAACAACATCCGGAATTCAGAACACTTTTATCCCAAAGGCAGGACTCAAGGTCTGCACACCTGAAAATTTCTCCATTTCTCAATTAGGTAAAAAGAACTTCTTTATTTTGTTACATGCAAAAAGGAATTAACAGAAAAAAAACCAACAACAACAACAAAAAACCTTTACCTAGGTCACTAACTCTTTTGGATCTGGATACAAATGTATTTTGCAAGAACTCTTTCTCTCATCCTAGGCTGATTTCTTTGAAACCAGCAAATTACTGAAACTTCAGCACAAACCAAAAGCGGAATCACTGTGATTCTTGTGACTTTCTGATGAAACTTACAACATATCCGTACATTTAAGGAATGTTGCTTATATTTAAGTAAGAAGTCACAATTTCCATAACAAACATGGACAGATTTGAGTCATGAGTATTACTGAGAGAAACGTGTTCCTGTAATTCCTGAGATCTCAGATGTCCTGTGCTGATGTTTCCTCCACATCTGCTGCAAAGATCAAAGCTGTAGAAGGTGAAGTTTCTGTCTTTTTTTAGGGGAGTGAGGTATCATAAAGAAAGCAGGGAGGGGATAGGAGCTAAATAAGTCACATAACTGCCTCCTAGTTGATGGACAGCACAATGGAAAGAGGAGCTCTTTTTCCTCTGTGCCACCTACACCTTCCTGTGATAAGCAGTCAACACACAAATATCTGTCATGGGCAGTACATCATAGGTATAAATCAGAAGTCCCACACAGTGGTACAAAGATAAGGACTTGATCTTTTGCTGGGTTTCAGGAACAGTAATTTATCTGCCCTGAGTCTGATGTAATGGTCTGAGGGATAGATCTTTGAAACACAATTTTTCAATAAATTTTAAGGTCTCCACCAAAAACTGCCTTCCTTCTTTAGAAACTCAGTTGTATCTTACATATAAAACACTAGGAATTTAATTTCAAAAGCTAACCAGTTTTACTACATACCACTGAGCTAATTCATTGGATAATCTTTCACTCTGTCACACAATGAAATAATTGGAGACTGGCCCCATCCATCCTTCAGTTCAGCCTGTTGAGAAATTATCAGT
>WEIU01010299.1:7069-22415 GCA_013389925.1 Aegithalos caudatus
TTGTGTGCTTTTTTTTATAGTTCTTGGTTGGGGGGGGGGGGGTTGTGAGGCTTTTTTTGTTGGGGTTTTTTTGTGGATTTTGTGGGTTTTTTTTCTCTCTAATCTCTGTTCAAAGCAGAATGAGCCCACACAGTTATTTCTGCATCTGCCAATTTCTTCCCTGCAAATTGTTTCTAACAGTGCTGCTGCTTTTAATGTTAAGCCTAATGCTTCATGTAACCATTTGGCATGCTGTGCACAATCAAGTCATTCCTTCCATTTATACTTTCTGCACAACAGACCAAGCAAATTACCTTCATCATGCTTCTAATTTGACAAACCTGCAGAGCTGCATCAAAGATTCTCTGCAAACACAAGGTTTGAGCAGCCACTGGAATTGTCTGGTCATACCAACTATTTCAGCATTTTTCCTGCATAAAAGAATTTTTTTTTAAAGTTAGTAATAGCAGTCCCTGAAAATAAACTCAGTCATCTGTGGAGTTCATTACAACAAGTATGTGACAGTAGTATTAGTCATCTCTTCAAGAAGTACAGCATCTCACATGCTCATCTGCAACAGTGGGATTGTCAGGAAGCAGAAATGCAACTGTTTCATTAGAAGTGGTACTGCATACATTCTCAGTGTTTAAACAGGTTCCCATTTTAAACACAGGAAAGCTAAGGGTATAGAGAGCAGAAACTGTGAGCAAATCAGTTAGATATTCTGCCTCCTAATCTGCTCCACATTTATCACGACAGGACTGTAGTGTTGTGAGCCAGAGGTATTCAAGGTATTCTTAAGGCCACTTTTCAGTGTCAAGTGCTGCAACTCCTCTTAGGCTTGTGTTAGTGCTTCAATTAAAATGCCATCTTTTTATTAAGTATTTCACATGAGATGGCACAGAAGGGTTTTTTATGGGGTAGTGACCAGGATGAGATCTGTTGAAATAAAGACAACTAGCTAGATCTGTCTGAGGCCGTACAGCAGCAGACAAAGGACAGGATGACTTGATTTAGTCATCCTTGACAAAAGGAATAAGTAACTTCACTGGAAGACACTTTGATATTTCAAAAACATTTCTGAGGAATGCTGTAAAATCTGTTTGGTATATTTTCTGCAAAAGATTATGAACTCCACTGCATTTATCTAAAGCAGACTTATCAACTTGAAAAATCAGTCTACATTTTTTCTTACTAACTTTGGCATTTTTTTCATTGGTTGGAAATACTAGTTTTTCCTATCTTTTAAAAAATAATTTCACTGAAATCAACATAATGCTTTCCTATTTATGAGCATAAAGCACAAAACATTTGCTTGACTTGGATAGGTGCTTTTTAAAAAGTGTTAAAAGTGTTTTAAATGGCTTTTATTTGAGAGTAGCATCAAGGAGCGTATCAGTAAAGCCACTGGTAACTGTTTCCTTCTAGACTTGGGCATCTTAGGAAATAATGCTCAAAACTAATTGGATGAGAGGACTTTTTGCAGGAACTTGGAATATTAGTCTTTGAATAAGAGTATGAGTAGAAAGTACCATCTACCTATATATTTTTTGCCAAAAAAGTGTAATGTACTAAACATGGTCTATTGCATGCTCTAAATTTTGAGGGCCAAATTTAAAAGTAATCCTGTGTAATCAAGTTTTAAATCTAGATAAGAGAAAGTGAAACTTTGTATCTAATGTCAAGAGTCTTGACCTGCAGAAATTTGGTGTAGTGGTTTTGCCAAGTTCTTCAGTTGGTTATGCCATCCCAAGTACCAGTACATAGCACTGCTGTGGAATTCGGTCTGCAATTTACACCCAAAAGTGTTCTATTTGTTGACAGACTAGAATTTACTGCAAGGAGAATACTTTTAACAATATGACTCTTAAGTGATACAAACATATGAATTAAGCATTTTAAAAATGGCAAATTTCTGTTTCTGGAAGTATTAACAGGTTTCTGTGCCTACTTAAAGCTTGAAAGCAAAAGTGTCCTGATTTTATTGCTTTCAGAAGCCAGCTGATTACAGGGTAGTATATTTTCTGGACACTACTGAAAGGTAAAACTGTTTCTTGAGCTGTTCTTTGCTAATTATTTTTGTTTCCAGTGACCACTCTGTTCATTGATGAACCATCTGGTTAGTATAGCTTAAACTGGGCTAACTGCCCATACTCTTCTTTTTCAACTTATTGCAGTGTTGTGTTTTGAGGATTAGAGGATTAGTTTGCCTGTGAAGCAGGCTTCAGACATGCCTGAGTTTTTAGAAATACCATTGAAACCAGTGCAACAAACCTGTAAAGACCATACACTATTCAGAAACTAACTGAAGTGCAAGCATAGTGGAAATTTTGAAATTAAAGGGTTTTTTTAAGAGAAAAAGAGTTAACTGCAGCAGAATTGTACTTGTCCTGAAAGTATAGGTCCTGATTATTGTACTTGAGAAAAATCTTCCAGGTTGCCTGATTTCTGAGAAGTTATGCTATGGAGTAGCGCAGAAAGCTTTGTTATCTGGAGTCTGAACCTTCCAGTCTTGTTAGCTGAGGAAATGGAAATAGCATTTTTCCCTTTGGGTTAGGAAGCAAGTGTGATGAGTCTTATCTTGATTGTGAGAAATCAACTGACTGCTACAAAACAGTCTACACAATGTCTGACTTACTCTGCTTTTAGGGAAGAAAAATAATACGTTTAGCACCCACCAAATGGACACCTGAATTTAGAGATCAAGAGGAATTTAATATAGCTGTCATTTGCTAAGCAACTGCTCTGCCTCAGTACTTTAATGACTCATTGAGGTCATATGGTACATATTCTGGAAATTAATATTTGACAGCCAGATGTGGCCATCTTTTTGAAAGAGCAATACCTAACTTACTGTTAATTTTTTGATGTAGTGTAAGTTTCAGTATGGTTACATTCTTTCTGAGTAAGTGCTATGTAATATAGAGGGAGCATACATATATTATTTTGGAGATGATACGCACTTCTGCATCTCTTCTGGCTTTCTACTGAATTTACTTTTACTTCTGTAAATTCTCAGGTAGCCTAGTTATGTGCAACTTCACACACTTTTCCTACTAAAATTTGTTTTCTGACATAATGCATGTTACAGATTAAACAGTCATACTGATGTCCTTTAAAAATTATTTTTTCAAAATGACCTGAGTAAGTATCTTCAGCCTGTATATCATAGATGGTTAGACAGACACTGCCAGATTTGTTATACAACATTTGGCAGTCGAGTATGAGACATGAAACTCTGATTTGGTTGTACTCCTTTGGTGCACTGTTGATTGTAATTCACTAAAGTACAATTACCTGATGAAAAAAATACAGTACCATCCTAGTCTTTATTCTAAATATGTGTACTCTTATTTGATTGACCAGGATGTTGTTAAAAAAATTTGCTGGTGTTGTTACTTCAGCACTAAGGATGATACTAGCAAATGAGAATTGTGTGTAGGGCAGGTATTACGGTTTCTAATATAGGTAAGGGTAAAAGCACTAAAGACTGATTAGGACAGGTTGCGTTAGTGTAGAGAAAAGAAGTATGAAAAGGTAGGAACACTGTGAGAAAAAGTTGGGGAAATAAGCACATTCCAGAGGACTTTGGATGATACTATACACTGTTAAGGAAAGGAAATTCAAGCTATATTAAAAGCAGACAATTCTGACTTTTCTTTGTCTATGAAGTGATGCTGTTCATAATTCCTTGTTTCAGTACGTGTCTGTTACTGCTACTTGTTTCGGTGCTGGATATTTCTATTGGATGCCATGGATTCCAATAGACTGCCACTCAGAATTTTCAATCATTGCTTGTACAGTTTATATTTTAAAATAATTCAGTCCAGGCTTTTACAATTTACACAGACACCCATTACATTTGGTATGTTTTTATGTAATCCAAATAGAAGTGCAATTATGTAAAAACAGTGTAAAATTTCTAAAATGCTGTTTGTGGATGGACATACTGATTTACATTGATTCAGCCAAATATTTCTTAATGTGGAGGCAATCAGAAGTAATGGAAATTAGTAACTTCAAATGCATGAATTTCAAAAAGGAGTTGGAAATTTTAGTGTACTTTTGTGATTCTTGAAGGGAAGAAATATAGTAAGTTTGCTCTAAATAAAGTTTATGCGCTGTCAATATTGCCAAGAGGCAGACCAAACTTATCAATGTAAACTAGCTGCAATAAAGTATTACTTTGTGTAATCAGAAGGAAAAAAACGACCTTGAAGATCAAAGTCCTTCAGAAGAAAAATAGATAATGAAATCTATAAAAATAAACTTGATGATCCAATAGACATCCAGTATACTATTTTGGTGAAAATCCAAACTAGACAAGAATTTGTCTATCAGGTAGTATTTACTTGTTTATTAATAATGATTAATTGCCTTTTTAGATCTTATCATTACATCACTGTGCCAGTCCAGTTCAAGCCAAAGGCAGAAGGAATGTTTGAAGATGTCTTCGTTGTACTGACAGCCAAATATGCCCCAATTAATATTCACCTATATGGTAAAGCTATTGCAAAATAATAGAACAGTTTTTAACTGTTTATAAGAATTTATAACAGTTTGTACCATTTAAAATATTCAAAGATTTGCTACTACATTTCCATACTAATGTCCTACTTTTTTGCCCTGTTATGCTGCTTTGATGAAAAGTCTTCTGTAAGATAAATTATGGTGCTTGTTATACAAATCTGTTTTGATATTAAAGACATTGAGAAATAACATTGTATGTTTAAAAGTTATCATTTTTTAATTTATTTCTGCACTTTTAAAGCAAATGGAAGTTTTGTATTTTTGGATTTATTAGAAATAGCTGGATACTGATATATTTTATTTTAAGCATTGTAAATTCAGAAATAAAATCTATGTGTAAACAGTTGATTCTACCTGATTTCTGTCTGTTTTAGAGGATTCTTTGCTAGGTAAGGGATCAAGCTGCCTTCTCTTAGGCAATACTAAGTTTTTGGGGGACTGTGAGGGAGCAGGGGGAGGCATTGCAGTCCAGGAGCTGACCTGTTCATATTGTGTTTCTGTGAGGTAATGCTGGGATCTGACAATCAGCCCCTCCCTGTTTACCCAGTTCAGTGGCAGGCATAAGCATTGTTTTTAACGCTAACAATGTGAAAACAATGTAAATTTTAGCATGACCAATAGTGCCTTTCACTGCTCCAGAATTATACATCTTACCCAGTATTCTGTCTCTGAAAGTCCTAGAAGGATGTTACTTTGAGAAAGGACATAAGCCTTCTTGCTTACTGGTTCAATTCCAGTTCCTCAGTATCTGCCACCAGATGCATAAGGATGGGAGGTGGAATGCCACCTATACCCTTTTGTTTGCATTTATTGGCCTGTTTGTGAATTCACCTGTTCATTATTTTTAACCCTTTTGACACTGTTCCCGCAGCTTTACGTAGTAGTCAGCTCTAAAAGTTCACTGTATATTCTTTTAACAAAATTTGTTTTTTCTGTGATAAACTGGATTATTTCTGATTTGAGTACTCTCCAGTTCTTATATTGTAGGAGTCATTGAACAGCAGTTCCACCATCCCCTTACCCATTGTTACCATGTCACAGAGTCACAGACTAGTTTGGTTGGAATGGAACTTTAAAGGTCATCTTGTCCACCACCCCTGCCATGAACAGGACCAACTAGACCAGGTTGTTCAGAGCCCAATCCAATCTGACCTGAAATTTTGTTTCCATGGGTAGGGCGTCTTCCACTGCCCTGGGCAACCTGTTCCCAGGATACAATTGGCTAGCTCATGTGCAGCCTCTCTCTCACCGGCACTCCCAAGCTGTCCTTGGCAGGGCTGCTCTTCGTCTCCTCATTCCTGTGAATGATGCTGGAGGTTGCCCCAACCCAGATGCAACCCCTTGCACTTTGTCTTAAGCCACTTTGTTAAGCCTCAAGAGACTCCCATGTGCCTACTTCTCAAGCTTGTCCAGTTTCCTCTGGATGGTATCCCATCCTTCAGCTGTGTCAGCTGTACTGCTCAGTTTGGTGTCTGCAAACTTGCTGAGGGTGAACTTGGTCCCTTCTTCTGTATCATTAATGAAGATATTTAATAACACTGCTCCCAATATGGGTCTTTGAGGGACACCACTTACCACTTGTCACTGGTGCCCATTGGGACTCTGAGCCATTGATCACTACCCTCTGGATGTAACCATCCAACCATTTTCTTAGCCAGTTAACAGTCTACCCATCGAATCCATCTCTCTAATTTAGAAAGAAGGATATTGTGCAGGACTGTGTCAAAGGCTTTAAAGAATTGAGATAATATTTGTAACCCTTCCCTTGTTCACTGACGTAGTCACTCCATAGTAGAAGGCCATCAGGTTGGTTAGACAGGATTTCCCTTTGGTGAAGGGTGCTGCCTGTCTCGTCACCTTCCTGTCCTCCATGTGTTTTATGCATGGCTTCTAGGAGGAGCTGTTCGGTGGTTTTCCCAGGAAAAGATGTGAGGCTGATGGGTCAGTAGTTCCTGGGCTCCTCCTTTCTACCTTTTAAAAAAATGGGTGTAATGTTTCCCTGGGCCTTTACCATCTTGACTTTTCAAATATTGTGTGTAGCTTTTGGCTCTGTCTTATTTTTTATTTTTGTAGCATGGAGTTTTATGGCCCAAGTTGCTTTAAGATAGAAGTGCAGGTTTTTGACAGCATTGTTCTGTCATAGCATATGTACATTAATCTCTTCTTCAGGTTGGTAGGAGTGTGAGTAGGAATTTTGTTTTAGTAGGAGGTTGTTGGTTTAGCAGAATTTTCAAACAACCGAAATGTGAAAAAGCAGAGAGGAATATCTTGAAGTTCCCTCTGCATTGCCTTTGATATATGCCATCAGTGTTAAGTAAAAGTATACTAAAGCTGCTGTTTCTCAGCAGTCTGGAAACCAGGAAGGGAGATTTATGAAAATAAATTAAACTAGAGATGAGAACTCTTGTCACCTCCTTATTATCTCAGCATGTAAGTTCCTGTCTGTGAGATACTGTCACTATGTTCCTTTTGCCCTCTTTCTGCCAGTTGTTCCATGGTTCCTTAATTGATGTGATGCCTATGTACTTCTGAACACAGAATTGGAATAGAGGGAATCTTCTCCCTGCTGCCTTACCTTGAAAGGCTTGGCTGCTTCATTTGAGAAATACCTTAGTATACAAAAGCCTATGTCTGTTCAGTTTTAGAAGCACAATTGGAAGTCTCTTCCAAAGCTGGAAAAAAGACTAAGCTGCCTTTGAATTACAGTAAGAAGCCCTGACTTTGGATAATTAACTATTTGGTGTAAATTCAGAATTGTCTTTTTGTTTTCTTCTTGTGGTAGGCCTGCTGCCTGTGACTGTTCACACTTCTGTTCTGGGCTTTTCTTGAGTTTTTGAGAAGAATTGGGAGGAATGGTTGTGCATTTTTTTCCTTATGTTTTCTCCTGGGTTGGATGTAAGGGAGGAAAAGGTTGCAGAATGTGATGCTGTGGGTACTCTGGTGAACTATGCTTGTGTGCATAAATATGTAAATATATATGGGTGAAACATATCTAAGTATGACCTGTCCTCATTATCCAAGGGAATCCTGATTTGTAGGTGATGTGAATTATTTTGGTACCTGTTTGCAGCCTATTGTCTCACTCCTAATAATGACTTTCTTTGCAGTCACTTCAGAATGGTTCCATTCCTACTCCACAAAATGAGATTGCTTCCTTTCTCCATGGCTGCTTTATTTATATAATAAACTTCTGTAGTCAAGACAGTCTTTCTTTGGTTTGTCCAATGCTTACTGTGAAGAAGTTCTGATTTCTGTCTACTTCTTTTAGGGATACAGTAAAACAGTAGGGATACAGAACAATTCTGTCCAGGATTTGATTAAGATTTTAAGCTATAGTACTTTTAATAAAGTAAGCAGAATTAACTTTAGGTATGATTCTTTTCTTATTTTGACCTTTGACAACTTTGAAACTTTTTTCAATTTTCTTGTGTTATTGGATGCAATCTTTTGTCTTACACTGTTGAGATTGACTAAAACGCCCCAAGCAGCGAACTTTAAAAAATCCCAAAGAAACCTGAAACTTTCTTTTCCATTACAGTCCTCTTACTTGTTGATTTTAAGACCAGAGAGGAAATTCAGAAATAAACTATTTTTAAAAATTCATTAAGTGTCTAGCACTGAGGATGTCTGTGTACCTGTTCAACCTAATTGGGATATTAGTAATCATAATTATTCAAGAGCTTTGTAAAGTTTTCACATCATTGACTACAAATGGAGCTATAATACATTCTGTACACGTGCTTTAGTGTGTTTTGGAGGTTGTTGCCCTGGCATCTGAAACTAATTAGTGTTCAGAAAACCTTGTATAGGTGCATATCAAGTCCTGGCTGTCTAGAAGATTATTTTGGTTATATAAAAGCTTAAAATGGTGAAGAGAGTTTTGTGAGTGTTTTTTGATATATAAAGTTAATTACTGAGGGAAGTGCTAGCCTTTTGAAATAGAATGCTAAATACTCTGGGCATTTCTGTCATAGGAATGTCTGATAGGTAAGATGCTGGTATATTCTTGTTCCTATGATTTGTGGAGGAGTTGGGGGGTAACAAAGTTCACCATGAGGTTAGTAGGTTATGTATCCTACATATGTGAAGCATGTAAGCTTTCTGTATTGTAGCATCTTTGGAAATGAGAAAAGGCATTCTGGGAACAAAAGTCCTTGGAAGCCAGTGAGAGAGTGGGCAGGTGACATAAGATCCCTTGTCCCTGGTACTGTAATTGAGTATGCTGACTTTTAGTCACAGCTATCTTGTTATACCTTGTTTCAAAAAAACCTCCAGATACCAGAAGTTCATGCCTTACTGCTCTCATTGTATAGCATAAATGAAGAGCATGCATCTTTTTATCAGAATGACAAACATCAAGTATTTGGGTGAAGGATTCACCTGCCTGCTGTGATACCTCATATTCAGTGAGAAAGGTGACTGTTACTAATTTTTTAAATGGTAGCATTTGCATCATACCAATTTTCTCCCCAGATTTGCTGGTTAAGTAGAATAATGTTTCTAGCTTCCCATTTGAAAATTTGGGTTGGCATTAACAGTAGAAAAGATTTTTCTCAATGTTCTGCTAACAATAACATTTTTTTTTCCTTTAGAGCATTGCATTGGTTGACTGATATGTCAAGTAATGTGGAATCTGCCTTACAGGTTCCTATGGAGTGGTAACTTCAAGTACAGAATAAGGAAGTGTTGCAGACTGGAATACAGGGGATTAAAAAGAGAATTTTCTTTAGACATTTTATTAATTTGCTAAAACTTCTCCTGAATATTTTCAAAATTAATGCAATGTGCTTAAATCTATACTAATAGCATAAGCACTGAACTTGCAGCATACGAAAGTTAAGATAGGAAATGAAGATTCTGCTTTCAATAACATAGTATCTGACCACAAATCTTTCCTAAGCATATCCCTCAATCCTGGATGTTTTATTTTTGCTGTATGATTGTTGGAGGTCAGTCTTACATGAGCACTTTTTAGATGTAAAATTAAATGGATATAATGCATTTGGATTAATTTTCTGTAAATATTATCTGATCATTTTTGAAAACTGGAAGCTTGGATGTCACTTTTTGGCTCTAGTCATTTCCTGTGTGAAAATGTTTGTTTGATTTTTGCACCTTTTTTATTTTTCCATGGGGGAAAAATGGTAGTCAGTGCTTAGAAGCTGAAGCTTTTAATGTATAAATACCACTTAAAACCGTGGAATTTTTAAGTATAAAACTCTTTATGAAGCACTCTAATATTTTTCCTGATTAGTGTATTCATCACTGCCATTGTACTTGACAATTATTTGTAACACAATTTATGGCCCAAAATGCTGAATTCTGAAACAGTTTGTCCTTGATTCCAGGGGCAGTTTGTTATCTGGGAATGACATTTTCAGGTGTCTCTTTCCTCGCAGACTCTCATCTATAGGCACCTGCCTAAATCTGACAGTTGAGCACCAGCTGGGAGTTATGACCCAGAGAAGCATAAAAAGGCTGGAGCGAGACAAAATGATCCATCAAGTCCTGCTTGTAAGTCAGGTCTCCAAACATGCATTTTCCACTCTATAAATTAAAAATTAAAATACTAATGGGTGTGCTTTTGTATTCATCCAACAATTGGTTCATTAGGTAGGTATGTACAAAGAGGCTCTGCTTGTCAATGCTGTTTGGCTCTAAAAGGAGGCAAAATCGGTAGGGGTTAGGCTGGTCGTGAAATGCGCCCCCACCCCTTTTACCTTCCTTCCATGTTTGTTCTGGGAGGCTGGCGGTAGGTAATACTCATCCTGCATAGAGCTGGTTTGCATTGTGAGTATTCTGTCACCAGTCACAGCTGTCAGGTATGTCAGTCATGTAGTATTGTGGTGGTGTCAGAGACATAATCAGAGAGATTAGGTGGACACAAAGAGCTCTGAATGAGGTGGTAATTGCGTTCAGGGGGAAAAGAGAGTTAAAGAAAGAAACTTTCCTTTCTCACAAGATCCATTAAAGAGGTGACAGCTAATATATTAAAGCTGGAACAAGATAATTGTGGTAAGAATCTTTGTGTGTTCTCCCTAAAATGCAATGTGCTCACAATAAATATTCAAATGCTTATTTTGTGTTGTGAATACCAGATAACCATTTACAGTGAAATGCGACCTCTTTCAAAAAGTTTAAATTCATTGCCAAGAATGTTCTAGGAACAGTTATAAAACTCAAAAGGAATATTGGTGCTATACTGAATCACAAAAATGCCATCTTATGAAAGCTTCTTTGCAGGGATTTTCTTCAAATTGGTCTAGTGGAAAAGAAATACTGAGATGCCAGCCATGGGCTGTGCTCTTCCAGACTTTGCTCTCTTTGAGTGGTACTTGAATAGTGCCTCTCCCCCTCCTCTTTCTCACTTTTTTTCCCAAACAGACTACTTGAGTATCTGTTTACATTACAATTTTGCTGTATTGATGCTATGCTTCAAAATTGCTACCTACCCTTAAGATCCAGGCCCTTCCCTTCCCTTCCCTTCCCTTCCCTTCCCTTCCCTTCCCTTCCCTTCTTTGAAGCACTGAAGGTTGCTACAAGTGTACGCAGAAGATCTCTACTGGAACTTCCTTTGGCAGCAATCTTTTAAGCACTTAGTGTGTTTTGCTTCCTGCCCTTACACTTGAGGTCAGGACCTCTGTCCCCTCCAAATAGGCAGGGATAAATGTTTTGGCATCCTCTTCAAGGTTTGAATATTCTCCTTGGTTCCTCTGGAAGCTCTTAAAAACCTCAGCTAGTGTAAGGACTTTGGAAAACTGCTGATCTCTACTTCCTTCTTGTGCAAGGGCTCATGTATTACAGATTTTGGTCATTTGGTGTGGGCCAATGGATTCCAAGTTAAATAGGAAAAAAATGTCAACTTTTGGTGTATTATATATTAGCAGAAGAGTTGTTACATAGACCTTCCCAAGTTAGGAATTAATTCTATGGCTGGTTGTGATTGTCAAAAAATAAGCTTCTATGACCAACCCCCTGTTCTTCATGAACAGTGAACACTGTAGTGAACAGTGACATTGATTTCTTGGCACTGCACAGCTGCTGTTGTGTCGAATATTTAATCTGAAATCAACAGGACTGTTGAGTATTCTTTATTATCAATGAATATAAAATTTGTAAGTAATGAGTGTAAAAGCCAAAAGCAACCACTAGTGGAAAAATGAGTCCCACGATAAATTTAAATAGTATCAAACATTCTCCACTGCACTGCTTGCCATCAGAAAACATGAAAAGCAATTTCATTTCTGTCCATTAACTTCTTGGGATCTTGCTAGAGTTTCTGTGTTGACTGAAGTAAAACCCCAGTCTGGCAATCTTTGCTCACAGAACTTTCAGAGCCTTCAAAGATGACTGTATGTGTCCAGAAAGGAGAAAATACTATGTTAGATCCTATTGTGATAAATTTTCATGTCTCCCTTGCCATTCAAGCCAACACCTTTCTATTTTCTTTTGCAGCAGCAAGTCCTGATAAACCTTACAATACAAAATAGAGAACGGTATGAGTCATGAAATCTTCTTTGACTGATTCTTCATATAAATGAAAGTAGTTTCTCATTTCTCATGGCATTTGTGGTGGTTTTCCAAGCCTTCTTTTCTTGCTGGCTGTTCAGATTGATAGTAAAGTGGGTTGAGAAGAGTCATCTCCAAAGATGGAAAGATTTGACGCATTTCGATTGTAACTGTCCTGCAAGTGTTTTTAGGATAGTTGAGCCACCATGTGTTGGTATAATGGACTGATCAGTTTGATTCTTTTGTTACAGGTAAATCACTTTGATGTAGGTTAATTCAGGCTGTGTTTACAGAGGTTATTCTGATCCCTTTTTCAGGCTCCTGTATGTGTTTTCAAAGATACAATACCCCAAAACCTTTCGAGAATGAAAATCCATTCCTCCCTATTTACAGAATGGGTTTTTTTCTTTCAAGCTGGAAGCCTACAAAATAAGTCTTAGGTTTTCATCGTAATCCTTTATGAGTTTTAAATCTACTTCATAAGCTGGCGATTTTAAATGGTTCCTGGTGAGTAGAGCCCTGGTGAGCTTCAAAACCACACACAGTTTCAATGAAGCTGTGTGAACCTGCTTCAGAATCTCTGCAAGTTTTCCAAGCTTTTATGCTCTCATATGGTTTACAGACAAAAACCTACAGGGGTCCCATTTAAAGCCTCCTAGCAGCTAAAAGATAGAGAAAAAAAATGGCTTTTAAAAAACCTGAAGTACCCTCTTATGAGTGCATTAAAAGCAATTTTATTTGCTTTCCACTTTCAAAATGCTTCAAGCTGCCAAAGACGCGATGTTAGAAAATGACTCATGAGTACTAGAGAGAAATAGTCTTTCAAAGTTGGTTCATAGTAAAGGATGATAGCTAGGCAAGTGGAATTTCTATATTCGGAAAGAAATATCTTGTGTCCTCATATTGCAGATTTTTTTTTTTCTATCTCAGTAATCTGTTCTTCAGTGGTTCTTCACCTTTGTCTTACCGGTTTTCAGCTACTGTGCGAAAATTAGCTCAGAGCTTCACTTTGTTCCTGTGGATGCTCTCTATCAGTGTTTGGAGATCAGGACCTCCATAGAAAGGAAAGGCAATGCCAAAACAATGAAGGCTTGTAATTTAACCCACCTTTCAGGTAAATCATGGTGTGTCACCCTGTGGATTGTCTGACAGTGTGTACTGTAGGTTTTAGGAAATTTTAGTTTTGCATTGTGGGTTTTACATTTTCATTGCAGTGTTTGGTGCTGGAGTGATTTCTTGATTTATTTTCTTTACAGGAACACTGGGCACAAAGGCAAAGTATTAAAATGTCCTCCTCATTTTGATATTGCTACAGCTTCTCACATTTTTCTCTTTCTCTTCCAGTGTAAATAAAGACAACAGTGTGGAGTAGACTTTTCAAAATTCAAGAATATTTGGACCTTGTGTTCTGTTCCAAGCCTTTCTTGAAAAAATATGTTTTCCTTTCTAAATTATATTGCTGAGTGTTAGGGAGATAAATTGTTAGGAAAGATTAATTTAATGAAATCTAGAGATAACTTGACAAAACAAACGTTAGTGAACTGTTTAAGTTCATTTTCTAATGGTTTAAACAGTTACCTCTAAGAATCTCCCACAAAATCATGCCTTCAGAAGGCTTACCTTATGTAGTTCATGGTCTTGTAAATGTGGCATATTTAGTAAGAATAACCATGGAGGAAAAGGACTAACAGCATTAACTTAATAGTTCTAGTTTTAAATTTTAAAATTACATATTCACCAGCCCCATAGCTTTTTCTCCAGGCAGTCCAAAAGAAGAAAGGAAAATTGTGATGCACTTGTTCGTTGACAATAGCTGAAAATTGAATAAATATTACAAGAATTAAAAAAACTAAAAGAATTAAATGAAAGTATGGAAGTGGTAGTAAAAAGCATCTGAGCTGTATTGTCCTTGTGACAAAACAGAAAGCAAGATGTGTGTGAACAGGATGTAAGCATAACCTGAGATGATAAGATAAAGATTCTAACCTGGTTTTAACACAGGTAAGAGGGTACTTCATGTTTTGTGAAAACACAACTGTGAGCCTAAAACTTACATCTGGAAATAACACTGACTTACAGGCTAGCAACCCATTGTGTAGTTGAGTACTAATTAAAGAGGTTTGGCATTTTTAAAAATCAAATAAATTAAATGACGGAATGAAATTTTGAAAGCACTTACATACTTAGAGCAACAGTTTGTGCTTAATCTAATAATTTACTTGTATAAACCATTTAATATAGGCAAAGTTTTTGATTCCCAAAACTTTAGCTGCTCCTTTGCAACTGCATAGATTTTTCTGGGGTCAGTGTATCAATGTTAGGCAGTTGGTGTATGTTAGGAAGTTATTTCAAAGCGTCTTGCATATCTACCTATTTCTTGCACAGGCTCTATAGTTTCTCTGTACCCCTCTCCTTGTGATCACCCCTGGAGCCCTCAGAGGAATTAACGCCAGGCATCCCTGTGTGGCCTGTGTGGAACTAGTCTGTTAGGATTTTCAGTACTGCTGCAAACACAAAAAGATGTTTGAGTTTTAAAAAAAATCCCCTCCAAACAAACAGGACCCTCCCCCAGAGGAGCTGAGGCTTCCCAGAACTGCTATAGCAATACAGGATCACTCACAAGAAGAATAATCACTAGCATCACCAGACATGAAAACAGCTATGCTGCAGTATGATGTTACCCTCCTAGGAAGAGTCTAGGTGAGATTCTCCTGCACCACTTCAGTAAGGAGATTGTCATGGGGGGTTTCTTTATGGCATGGAGTTCCTTATCCACTCTTCTGTAGAAAGATGAAATTTATTTTGTGTCTTTGCAAAAGCATATATGAGTGTAGAATGAAAGAGAAATTTGTATACTAACATGGAGCTTACATTTGTGACATGAAAAATGAAACAGCTTTTTTTGAACGAGACAAATAGCAAAATGTTGATTCGTTGAAGGTAAGGAAGTTGACAGGTCGTTAAAAAAAGATCTTGGGAAGAGACTTTGTATACTTTAACACTTGGCTGTGCAGGAGTGTTGTTGGTGGGTTAAGTAGAAGATGTTAGCTTGAGCTACATAGATGAGAAATTATTTTTCTTTATTCTAGCAATGTATAGAAAATAAGCTGTGTTTTAGAAGACAAAACTGTCATTTAATCAAGTCGTGGGCAGAAGTTACTGCCTGGATCTTGCTATGTTTTCAGAAGATGTAACTGCCCCTCAGCTGCTTGTCACCATCTTTTCAGCTGGTGATTATCATCATCTCAGATCTGTTCGTTGTGCATGTTGTCATTTTCTAACTTGTCTGTCAAAATGAGTTAGGTTGAAAAGACTTTTTTTTTTTTTT
>WEIU01010299.1:22458-35385 GCA_013389925.1 Aegithalos caudatus
TTTTTTTTTAGTTAACTTGGTTCTCTTTGAAGGCAACAGATTGTGGAACATTTGTAATAAGAGCCCCTCCAGCAGATAATCTCAAGCAGAAGGGTGATGACAGGCGGCTGGAGGTTGTAACCTCTTCTGAGCTGGAGGAGTTTCTTGAGATAAATTAGTTATTCCAAAACTTGGGTGGAAGCAAGCGTATCTGCTGCAGGGGCGGGGGTCTTATAGACACCCCTCACCCCGCAAAAGCTGCTTCTGACACTTCCACAGCCAGGAGCCACCCATGTTGCTGATCTGCTCCCTTCTACAGGCATGTGACTTAGAGCAGGGTGTCAGTATTTAGAGCCTGTTCGAGTCAGAGAGACATGCTGGAGTGGAAAGCAGGCCAGCTTGGAACAGTGATGCTGAGTATGAGGATGCTTTTGTCAGCTTGCCTAAGGACCAGCCCACCTACAGGTAACATTCTTTGATGAAATTGGGTTGAAATCCAGATGCTCTCATCCCATAGCTGCAACAATACAGGGAACAGCTGCTGCAGGAGCAACAGCAGAGACTGGGGGGGAGGGCGGTCTGTCAATGCCCTGGAGCACACGGCAGTTCTTGAAAACCTGCTTTCTCAGGGATCCAATTCATATATGCTGGAATGCTAACATGAAGGTTGTCCTAAGATGCTTTTGAGTTAATGTGGTAATGTGGGAGTTGCTGAAGCATTTGTTCATTGAGATGCATGAGTTGAGGACTTATTAGTGTGGGAGGCCGTACTTCCTCTCTGCAGAGGAAGAACTCCACAGTGCTCAGCCTCATTAATATATCTCAGGATATGAAACTTTATAAATAATGATATCTAAAAGAGGCAATTTATGGTTCCTCTTGCCAAGAATTTGCTTTACTTGTTTATCTGGGGATAGGATGAGGTCCATTTTCTATGTTAATATGATAGGCCTAATCTAGCAGGTCAGACTGATATATAGTCTCTCAAATGGATCTTCCTTTTGAAGATGAAGATGTATTTGTCCTCAGTCCCAAAATTCAAGAGGATTTCCAAAAGCAGATAAAACAGCCATACATATGTAGTCAGACACAAACTCTGAACAAAAAAGGCAAATTGGATATTTTAAGTGAAATCCAAGAAGCAGTGATGTGAGTGCAAGGGTGGAACTGCAATCCTAGGGACATGAGAGGATGAGCTGGAAAGGTGTAAAGTCTGTTGACCTGTTCTGACACAGTGTCAATATGCACCACTATATCCAACTGGGAAAAGTAGAAGGACCTGTAGTGGAGATAGTTTTACTTGGTCTTGCCTTCTGTAGTGCTTAGGGTACATATCTAATCTCGTAACTCCACATTCCTGAATTTCTGGCTTTAATCACCAAGAACAGCGTATCCATATGAGGACTTCCGTCTTCCTAATGGGACTTGGAGAACATGCTGGCTGCTTAATGTGGCATTCTTGCATGCAGGTCACAGAATCACTAGGTTGGAAGAGACCCTCATGATCATTGGAACCCATGCCCTAACACCTCAACTAGACCATGGCACCAAGTGCCACATCCAGTCTTCTTTTAAACACATCCAGGGATGGTGACTCCACTACTTCCCTGGATCAGTACTGCTATTTCAGCATCAAGCTTCTGTAATTGTCAGTCTCAATAAACTGAAACTCTCAAAGTACTGAGGGGTAACACAGTGTCTATTGTAGCTGACTCTTGCAATGTTTGTTTTAGAAATGACTCAAGTACTGTGTCAGTTCAATAGTGAGTGTTAAGTTGCTGAGACTACTTACTGAGATGCATCTGAAAGAAAAAAATTTTCTTTCATACAGCTATTGTGTCTGATCATCTTTTATTCACTTTGTTTAGACTTCTGGAAGGGTGATTTGAAAAAAAAAATCTGTAGCTCAAAATCTGTATTGAATAGTACTCTCTATTACAACAGAGAAATTTATTAATTGTATGACCTTAATGTTTTCTTCTTAAAAAACAAAACCCAAACTGCAAACTATAATAATACTTTCTTTCTGAAATTGTCCTAGCTGTGATTCATAAATCTAAACATTTTATAACCAGAAACCTACAGTTGATCAAAAAGCTACATGAAGTACGTCTTTGCACAACTTAAAGAAGACCATGCAGCAGAAAATATCACCACCAACCATTAATGCAAATGGCTGTTCCTGAAGGTGCAATGGAATGTTCCTGACTAAAAGATATCTTTAATCCCTTTCTGAAATGGAATTTTGCAATGCAGCTGAGGGCCAACTGATCGTAAAAGGCTTATTATGAGGCTGAGACATTGTTGGGTCTGGATACCCTTTGAATGGCATCTCGATGTCAGCCTAGCCCCATGCTGATTTTGCTTTCTTTGTCACTCTTAGGGAATAGCTAAATGACACATATTCTTCTTCCTGCTGATGAGGTAAATTGTAAACATCCCTCTAGACTCTCAAATTCACCTGCTAGAGTGATCTGTCTCAGCTGTGGCAATGCAAAGTTTCTTTTCATGCAATTAATGGGACAATTATATCAGAATGATGAGATCATGCCTTTTTGCTGAAAAGAATAGGGATCTTTCATGAACAAAGAGAGCTTTATTTACATCTTTACAAATAAAGCACCATTTTATTCAGTGAAAGTGGGTGACTGCTACAGTTTGGGTAGGCACAGCATGGTATGAAGGCGAACTCACTCTGTAGAGTGGTAGGTAGAGCTGTCTCAAAACAAAATAAGCATTATTTTGGACTTTTTTCCCTACTTACACTGACTAGTAGACCAGTGTGCAGAGAGTACTGGTATTGCCTAAATAAACCTAAGACTGTTGAAAGTAATTTCATTTGTTTGCTAAATAAATGTAGAGACCCATCTTGGTCTTTTCAAGACTTCATGTAGGTAGACTTTGTGCACGTAAATCAGAGAGTAGTGGTGGACAGTTCTGTACTCTGGGGAAACCACTGTGACTCATAATTTGATCCCAAGTTATGAGCCATATCCAAACAGAAACATGGAAAATATTTTCATTCTTGAAAATACTGTTTCATTCTTTAGACTTATATATTTGTACAAGAGAAACCCCATTGACATTGCTAAGAGAAATACGAGTCTGAAATATTTTTACAGTTCTTTCTTTAAGCTGTAGAGCATATTTTTTCTTTTAAAAACTCATTCAGTGAATACTAATTTTAGTCTGACTTTTGACACTGTTCTAAATGACATCTGGAGTTCATATAAAATCATATGTCTAGTACAAAGCTGAGACTGCCCACTGACAAATTCCTGTGCTCATGTAATTCTCTTTAGGAACAGACAAATCACAGCTATACTGACTCCAAAGTGATTTTGGTTTTATTTCTGGTAGCAGACGTGATTCTGAGGCGTGGATCTAGCCTGTGCCTGCATCATTGCAGTTAACTACCGAGTAGAGCCTGTACCAGTTCATAGAAGGACTTGTGGATGGGGAGAAGTCTCCTTGATATGGCTCCAGTTTTCACCATATGGGTGAGTGGTTTGTGGAACCAGAGAGGCCCAGTAGGTGAGAGGGTGACTTGGAGCCCCTTCCAGCAGCAGCTGGGCAGCCTCTGGCTGCGTGCCCCATGCAACTGTTCAAGCGGCCCAGGCACCAGTGTTCCCTGCCAAGATTTCCATGCTGCTGTTGGGCTGTGGTGCCAGGAATGGGGTTGAACAGAACAATATCTTCTTTGCTCTGCTGCCTTGCCCCCAGCAGAAGGGCAGCTAGTTGGAGGGAGAAAGGGCTTGGAGATAACATTGTGCCTGTTTACTTGGGGAGGATCTGAGGTCTCTGCGTGGCCTCGCTGCATGGGGTGTAATTCAAGTTTTGTTGTTGCTCGTCTTTCATGCTTTCAGAGTAATAAGCTGAGTACAGCAGAGAAATAAATAAAACAGCACTGTAAAAGTGATAAAAATTAAACAAATAAGCCTTAAGAAATTAGTTCTAAAACCTGAGAGGAGGAACAGGCTTTATTGTCTCGGAGTTGTCGAGTTTTGAAGTTTGGGATAGTTATGTGCTAAAAGACTGTGAATGGCATAGCCACAAATAAACCATAAGCAGGTATTTATGTGCCCTTGTTGTCACAATGATGAAAAGTCTCAAGTTTGAGGAACAAGGACATTATTTCACGCATTTTCACCTTGCCAGAAAGACATAGCTTGAAGAAGTGAAATTTTCTGGAAACAAGGTAACTTAGATTGGCATAAGCTCCTGGTGTAGCTGTATTTTATCAAAATGTTGCCAGACTGTCTGACATAATGTAAGTGCATGTATATCGAGTGTAAACGTACATGAATAACCTGCTTGGTCTCTAACTCCTCATTGTAAGGAAATTACTCCAAGTCAGCTGTTTTGCATTAACTGCCTGCATGCAAATTGTTATTGTCAGGTCAGTATGAGCCAATTCCAAGCCGTTTATTTTCTTGGTTAAGGACCAACTTCTTTTGCATGCGCTGCTGGGGCATAGTATACATTTTATAGAAAACAACTGAAGATGGCTTGATTTATAGTAAATTTGACATCCTAGCTTAACTTGTGACAATTTGTTCATGAGTTCCTACTGTTAGAGTGTGGTGTAGTCAATTTGATACTGAACAAAAGTGAGGAAAAGTTTCTACCAAGAACTTCTTTCCATATGTATCCTGATTCATCCTTTAAGCAGTTTCCATTCTATGCAATGAAGGTCAAACTACTCTAGAAATCTTAACATAATAACAGAAAATAAACAAAAATAGAGGTTAATTTCACAGTGGAATGTGACTCGTATTTCTGAAAATGTTAATATATCAGAAGAATTTTCAAAGTTGCATTACTCTGGAAAAGGATTTTTTTTTTTTTGTGCACATTAGGATTACAATCCATTATGTGACTTAACATTAAAAAAAACCTCCAAAATTCTAGTATATGGCATCTCTGCCTATTGTGTAAATTACTAACCCAGGAAAATTGGTTCACATGTGAAAGTCTGTATTACATAGTGTATAATCTGTACCATTTCTAGTCAGTTGCAGAAGACTATCCTGGAACATAGTAGTTTCCCACTCCACAAATTTGAGAGAGAAATACAGGAGGGGTTCGTGCATTTCATTATGTTAAACATCTGAATTGAGGTATTATTTTCACAACATGACAGGGCACATCTCAGTATTTCTAACACTCACTTGAGAGATGTATGTATGACCTGTTAGGATGGTATCTATAAAGATAAAATGGAGCTTTGAAGTTAAGATGTAGAAACTCTTTTTTTCTTTCACATGTTCTGGGTATTTTTTCTGGTAGTGTCTTGTTTAAAGGAATTCAGCTGACAGTGAAGAATGCTGAAGAAGGTGGTCCCAGGAGTAAAGAGTGTGTTAAAGGAAAAACATGTAAAAATCTGTAGTTTTTATGTCTTTTATACTTTTGCAACTTGTTAAAACTGGTGCCAAAATAACTGGGAAAGTGCCTTTTTAATAGCTTATTTTGTATTTGCCTCTGTTCTTGGTGTCTGTATGGTATGTTAGCATCTGTAGGTAACCTGCCAATAAATGAGTGGCTAAGGAAGTATCTGAGAGAAGACAGCAAGTTCTTGGAGGAACTCCTGTAAATGAAGTTCTAGAGATCTGAGCATTAGAGAACAGTTTGTGATCTAGTGGTTGGAGTTTGAATGTAGGAATGAATTTTACCATTCAGCCCTCTCTGTAGTTGTTTTCTTGTCTACAGAATAGGAATAATGTTTGTGTATGCCTGGGTTGGTGAGATTGAACTGATTAGTGACAACAAAATGCTTTGAGAGCCTTCAATGGAAAGCATTAAACAACTGCATGCTATGTAGATTTTCAATATTAAAAATATATTATAAGGTGATATGCAAAAACAGTGGTCAGGATAAAAAAAGTCACTGGGATTCATTTAACAAGAAAGAGCATGGAGAACAGTTCCTAAGATCCCTTTGGAGGAGTTACCTAGAAGGGAATAATATAACAGTCTAATTTGCAGTATTTCTGTAATCAATTGTGAAAACATTTTTCCAGACATGAAAAAAATGCATTTGCTTAGAGCAGGAGATGAAGCAAAGCAGGCATGTGGTCAGCAGCAGGTTCCACTTGTGCTTGTTATGGACAATGTGGATATCTGATTCAGTGGTCAGTGTTAGCCTGGGTCTCTGAAGGTCATGTTCCTGTTAGGCATGAAAAACATTCACCTAATATGCTATATGAAAATATAGGCAATTTGATTAGTGTCCCCTGTCCAACCTATTTGCTTTAATTTACTTGTCTTCTCTGATAGTAAACCTTCAGATTTTTCAATGTTGCATAATGCAATGGCTTTAATTGAAAAGAAGTCCAAAAGCAGAGCCAAAAATAAACAAACCAAAGAAAGAGAAAAGGAGGAGCTGTAGTAAGTGGTCACTGGGAAGTTCTCAGAGCTCTGCAGCTTTATCTTTTGGGAGAGTTGAAGGGCAGAACCAGAAGAACTTTATTGGAAGGGTAGGGTTCTTAAAATGGAGGTAGTTATATTTTAAAGTTTAAACATTGACCAGATGCCTCTCTACTGCACCAGGAAAATAGTGAAAATGGTCCTTATTTGAAAAAATGAGGGTTTTTTTGAGTGCTTCAGTAGAAAGATAGACATATTCTAAGAAGACCTGAAGAAGAATGGAGTGGCTTTTAAACATGTGGATGTGTCCAGTTATTGGGAAGCTTATGAAAGGTAGGAAGATGGGCAGCTGAATAGAATTTTGATATTAGTGAACATAAAACCAGAAGGTTATAGACTGTAGTACTGATTTTAGCATTACTGTTAAACATAAGATGATGATACTGTTTTTGTTTATCAGTTCTGTTATGCATTCCTGTTATATGATATCCCTTTCTTCATGCAAGACTTCCCAAGGTTTTGGAATTTTTGGCTCATGGCTTCATTTGATGTAGTAAGTGGGCAACACATTGTTTATGGAATACTTTTTCTGTAGGTTTTCTGTGTGTGTGTGTATAAAATGAGTGTGATCATTTCCATTCTACTGAAGTCAGTAGGATTTCTGATGGGAACCTGAAAACAGGATCTTTTCTAACAATATTTGTCAATTCTTTCATTTACAAGTGCTTTGCAAACTAATTATTTACCTCACAACTGAGATAAGCCAGTACAGTAGGACTTGGTACCTAAGAAAGTAATTCTGAAAATGTTTTTGGAGAAAAAGGGGGTTTTGGTACTGCATTAAATCAAAAAGTGTAGAATAACAAGCAGTGAATAGCTGCTTTGTGATCCCGTAGACAGAATGCCATAGAATAACCCAGGAGAATTTGGATCAGTTCCCGATTTTGCCTGTTCTCACTGTACATTCTTAAAGTAAATAATATTTCTTTTATAACTTAAATTCTGTATCTATATCATAGGAAATTGAGACTTGTCCTCCAACACAAATCAGTCTGAGACTTGACAAAGATATTAAAAAGATATTTGGGAAATGGTATTATAAAGAAAATTCTGTATCTTCCATGTGGCAAAGCTTACTTTGTGAAGCTGAAAACATACCTGTTTGTAAATTCATGACAACAGAGTACATCCTGTAGAACAGCTAGGTTAAGACAATAATTTGTTTCTTATTTGATGATCAAATATTGTCTAATTGCTACATACATTATTGATTCTTTATAATATGATGTAGCCCCACCCCTCTTACGCAGGGTGTGCAATTTCTCTGTTTATTATGGTAATGTACATGTTATTATCTTATGAGGTACAATTTGATTCCAGTCCCTTTTGCTAGTTCCTTGCAGAGAGCTTTGGCATCATAGCTTTCTTGGCTGATTTATCAGAAGCTGAAGGTAGACCTGGCAACCTAATCTGTGCTCACTCATTGTGAACTTTTTTGCTTTAGGCCTCCTTTTAGGAAAAAGAGGGTGGCCTTGCTGCTGTTACAGTTTTGGAGAGTCTTGGGGTGCTTCTGATATTCATAATGCTCACTAAGATCACAGTATGACACTACATTTTATTTAGCATGAAAACCTTTTTTAGTTATGTCCATCACAACAAGAAAACCAAAACATCTCTTAAAATATGTGGGATTATCTAAAACTGAGATTGACATCTCGTGACGGGGTCTGCAGGTGTGTGGGTGGAATTGGCAGATGACCAATGTGTTGCAGAATGAGCCTGTGTATGTGTGTGTACCCAGGAACAACAAACGAGCTGGAGTCTAATTTCAGTGAATGACTAGAACAGGCACAGAATTTTCTACAACAGGAAAATATTATAAGTAATCTTTCTTGTGCTGCCATCCTTACACACATTTTCCCCCTGTCATTGCTTTCATACCTACCACCTACTTAACAAGGCATACGAGGTGGACGACGCACTGACTGGAGTGACACAATTTCACACCCCTGTGACAGGCTGGAAATACAGTCTGGGTCCTGTGTCTGGCCAAGGGACCCTACATTAAGCCCATCTGCACACATCTGCTGGGGCACTGAGGTGCATGTCAAGGCCTTGCACCTCTCTGAAGCCCAGTGCAGACTGTGGCCTCCATGCCTCTACAACTGAAACATTAGAATTTGAATTCAGATCTTGAACCATTTTGTAAAATTTCAGAGTATTTTCCTAAAATACTTAACAGATCTTTTCCCTTCAAAATGGCCAAAACCATAATAGCAAGCCTTTGGCATGGTTTTTTGTATGTTACTGTTTTTAAAAATTCTGGAGATTTAATTGCTTGCCATTAGTTCCATAAATTGCCTAATGTAGAGATTTTCTCCCCTGGTTAGTCTAATCAGGAAGGAGAGTGGAAGCCCTTGGAATGACCTTTTTGGGAATCATCCAAGAGAAAGAATATAACTTCCTGGCTTTAGTGAAAGAGAATTGTCATGTTTTTCTCTGTTGTAATGCTTCCCTCACTAGACTCTGCCGTGATAATAAACCACCAAAAAAGCACCAAACCACCAAAACCAAGCCCTGCCTCCTACTCCAGAGGCTAGATTGAAGGGGATTTTTGGAAGCTGGCATTATTGAAGGTGTTTCTGTCCTTGTGTACTGCAGGGTTCCAGTAAGGGTGCAGTCTTTTTATTTTTTTTCAAAACAGCCCCAGGTTTAGAACTATGAGCAGTGCTTATCTGCTTGTGGTGGACAAATGGGAGAGGAATCTGGATGACATGCAACAAACCCTACCAAACATTCTGACTAGTTTTAGGTATTTTATTTGTAGCATGCTTTTATGTGTAGTTTAGCCAGGCTGGTTTATGACGTGCCCATATGTTATTTAGCTGTGTTCTTCCTGTGGTTTGAGTGTTTTTAATTTCTTCCTCCTTGTTCTCTCAGCGTAACAGATAATAGGAATCAGCAATACTTGAAATACACGGATCTGTGGCTTCCTAGTGGGAAACAAGATGAGTCACCAGTAACTAAAACCAACAGCCTTTCTGTCCCTGGATTCAAATTTGTTCTTCTCAGTATAATTGTTCAAATACTCGCTTTCCCCACTGACTTCCTCCCTAGCAGTGCAGCATGTCTTGCAGGCTGCCAGACTGGGAAGGAAGAAGTGATAGCAGTTACAGGATGTGTAACAAGCCCAGAAAAGGGGCCCACCAGGGATGGGTATGGACACTGGGACCTAAGTGCTTCACCAGACTGTGTATCTCCTACCATATCTAATAGCATGACTGGGCCAAGTATTTACTATAGAACAGCAGAGATTCCGTCTGCCAGGTTTCCTTGGTTCTTGCACTGGGTTTCTGGACATGGCAGGGGTAAGTGGTGCTTCTGTTGTTAAGCTACGTCCTTAGGAACACAGCACCTTGCTGTCCGCCAGTGACATGGAAGTCACTTTTAGTGTCAGATGAACAATAAAGTAGTAAAACACGCCAACAAAACCCCCAACAGTCCAAATATTAGCTATGCCATTGCTATGTTCAGAGAGAAAGTTAAAGAAAAAAATGAAAATCATACATAGATCTGACTACACCTTAAATCAATTATAAGAATTTTCACTTTTTTATCCAGGAAACAGTCAGGATGTCTATGCAGCCTTATGGATATGAGAACACAATATCATGATACTGTGAGTACTGAAGAGACGTTGAGGTTTTCTTTTTTTTTTTTTTTTTGGTAAGTTTCTTCATATAACCAAACTCTCTCTAGGATTCTCTTTAAAGTGAAACCTCTACACAACTCCAGGTTCTCCTATGATTTATAACTTTGTCAGGGAAAAAATGTTAACACTGCCCTTCAACTGTCTCTCTAAGCTTCAGAAATATTGATATTCTTCAGACATGTTTAAGTGGAGCAAGACACTGAAAAGAACTTTAAATGGAAATTTTGGTGATTAAAAGGTAAAGGAATTTGTACACCTGAGGAAATATTGTCCCCTGGCAGGTGCCAGTATGTTAGGTTGCATGTTCTCACTGCCAGAGACATCTTGGATAGGAACAAGAGTATCATTAGCACAGAGTGTTCTCAGCATTTCACTTTCCAGACGTGCATCCATCACAATGCTGTCTGAGCATGTCTATGCATTTTCTTCTGTTTTTGCTGTCCTCCTCCTACATGCCCAAAATATCCCAAATTGCTGCCAGGCAAATCTTTTCACTCAAGAGGTATTGTATAGAAATAATTTGTTATTTGGTAGGTGATTTTGTTACATTTTACAAGGTTTTCCTTGGGTTAGGATATTCCTCTGCACATGGGAAGATTCTCCTGATGGAAGTGAATGACTGGTATTCCTTGAGAAGTCATTGAAGGGAATACAGCTGAAGAGTGTCAGACTAATTTGTTATGAAGTATATACAGATTAACAGGGCACTTCTGGAAATGGAGCACTTGACTCTTGGTGGCTAACTACAGAGCAAACTTAGAATCAAATTTCTCCCAATTTGTTAGATTATAAATAAATGAATTATAAATACCAAGTTATGGATTAACTCTGTGACCTCTTGATGATTTTTGCAACTTTCAGAACAAGTAGCCCCAATAATTATTTGTATTACTGGAAGCTCTTAATTTCTGTAGTGTTTGATGTTCCTTTGGCTCCTTGTGGCTTTATCCAAACCACATTTGCTAAAATAATCTTTTGTTGCTCTTTGGACTGTTTCTCTGTTTTGTTTCTCCCCCTTTTCCAGTCATATGGTGACCCACAGCACCAACTTCAGGCTGTCACCTCCACATTCTTCATAGCTTGGTGCTCTGGATTCTGGGTTGGCAGATTCCTGGCTCCTTCAAGCAGCCTTAGATCTTCCTTCCAACCAGCAATTTGGGAGAGGCGAGGCAAAAAGTGAAACGAGCACATTTGAATCAAACATGCACATGCTTAAAGTTAGCAACGTTTACACTTCTTCATGTTATCTCATCCCTGCTATTTATTCTCTACATTCTTAGGCTAACAGGTATAACTGGGAAGGGAAAAGTCTTCAGCGTACATTGTGGATGGGAATGTGAACTGAGGCTGATTCTCTAAATTAACAGAAATCACAGAATGGGTCAGGTTGGAAGGGATCACAGTGGGTCATCTGGTCCACTTTGCCTGCTCAAGCAGGGCCATCCCAGAGCACACGGCACAGGGTTGTGTCCAGATGGTTAGTGAGTATCTCCAATGAGGGAGACTCCACAGCTTCTCTAGGTAACCTGTTCTAATGTTCTCAGAAACAGGGATTTCTTTATTTCTGTGAGAGTAGTATGCACAAATATTCTTACATTGAAACATTTAATAACAACTTTGGTTGCTATACCTTGTTCCCAAGTGATTTGGGCATAGCTGAGATTAAGGTGGCCATTTTACTAGATCCATACCACAGGATATTAACAGGGGAGGCCAAGGGCTAGTGAATTGACAGGGCTTGACAGTCCTGTGTGGGACTGCATTACTGAGCCTGGAAGGGACACTGCCTGCAAGTGAACACAGGCAAGGCAGAAGCTGCCTTGGGTTCGTGCCTGCTGGGCCATGACGTGAACTGGGTTTTCCTGTCTTGCAACATTTTTTTTAAAGTTAAAAAATTTCTCATTCTGCATGGGACAAAGTGTACTGTTTTTTGTTTCCCCCACCCTGTGCTGGTCCTGACCTTTAGAGAGGTGCAGGGGCTGCCTGAGGGCTGTGGGTGTGTGGCAGGTCTGCCCCATGGACACTGGAGCTGCCTCCTTGCCACGAGTCTCTGAGTAGGGCTGTTCCCACACTAATGGAGCAGCTCACAGAATCGGTAGATTTGGAAGGGACCCCTGGAAATCATCCAGCCCAAGCTCCCTGCCAAGGCAGGGTCACATGAGCAGGTGACACAGGAACACATCCAGGTGAGTTTTGAGTGTCTCCAGAGGGAGATTCTACAACTTTCCTGAGTAGCCTCTTCCAGCACTCTGCCACCCTCAAGGTTAAAGTAGTTCTTCCTCATATTGAACTGATACTACTGTTTTAGTTTATGGCCATTGCTCCTTGTCCTGGTGCTGGGCACCACTGAAAAGAGTCTGGCACCATCCTCTTGATACCCACCTTTGAAGTATTTACCTCTATTAATGAGATCCCTTCTCAGTCTTCTCCAGACTAAACAGGCCCAGTCCCCTCAGCCTCTCCTCCAAAGAGAGATGCTGGGTCTTTATGGCCTCTGCTGGACCCTCTCCAGTAGCTCCTTGTCTTTCTTGTAATAAGGAGTCCAGAATCGAACACAGCATTACAGATGTGGCCTCACTAGGGCCAAGTAGAGGGGGAGGATCACCTCTTTCAACCTGCAGGCCACACTTTTCCCAATGTACCCCAGGATCCCATTGGCTCTCTTCGCTGCATGGTCAACTTGTCATCCACCACGACTCTCAGGTCCATCTCCGCAGAGCTGCTCTCTAGAAGATGAGCAGCCAGCCTGTGCTAGTGCTTGGGGTTATTCCTGCCGAGGTGCAGGACCCTGCACTTACCCTTTATTGGACCTCATTCGGTTTCTCTCCTCGAAGACGAGTCACGGGCAGCATTTCGGGCGCCCCCCGCCG
>WEIU01010299.1:36315-92684 GCA_013389925.1 Aegithalos caudatus
TTTTTTCCCCTTACAAAAAGTTTATTAGCAGAAGTATAGCTTTGCCTGCCTGTATCAGACGCCTGCCTGCATTGTTTGCAGAGAATATGTGGATCCCAAATTTCTGAATGGTGTGCCAGGTTTTCTGTCATATAGGTGGGTAGGTAGTTAGGCGTAGGTATGGTTTGATGCTTGCTGAAGAGGCAAACACACCGTTGTGTGTAGGTTTAAGTTCAGTAAAGAACAAACAGGAAGCAGACAAAATGCAAAAGTAACTTCTGTTTTCTTGGGTGATCTTAACACCTAGAATGATACAGATTTTAGTGGGATTCAGAACGTTTTCTGAATAGCAAATGGTTGTGCAGGAGAACAAAAATCTGGTGAATAATTTTATGTGGTGTTAAAAGTACTGTTTGGTGTTATAAAGTTTGTTCATCTGAAAACACAGACATCTCCTTGTCAGGATGGAAAGCTCCTTTAAGAGGTTTGTCTGTGCTTCCAAACCAAAACCGTCGTGCATTAAAATATTTGTGGACTGAAAAGGTTTATCACGTATCATGAAGAGTGAAGTGTCTCCAGCATCATAAATCTGAAGCTGGCCAAAAAGGGACAGAGTTTTTGCCAGTAAGAGAGCCCAAGGGACAATTACTGGTAGTCATAGATGAGGTAAGAACATAAATGCTGCCTAAGTAGGGGAAATGTTCTTGCTCGTCCTTCAACACCTGGGTGTATGTTGGTTAGACAAAACTTCAGTTCTGCTTTCCAATTCCATTTCTAGGAAAATGTTTTGGGAAACCTGTTCTTTGCAATGATCCAGAGCTCTCAATGCATCCTTAAGTAGAATTAATGTGCATGGTGCACACGTGTTCCACTAATGAACATATAAATATTATGGCTTAGTAGCTGTAAATGAAAGGGGAAGTTTTGCTGGAAAACCAGTGCACTGGTGGGAAGCAGCCTTGTCAACATCCCCTTGTCCATTTTAGCTGAGATAGAGATGGTAGTCTGAACATCTATATCTGTACTGGCATTTTAGCACCAGGTATTAAGTTACTGTGATACACAAAGTGACCAGCATGAGGAGAACTCAAACTGGAATGTGTCAACTCTCTGGAGTTATGTATAGAAGTAGGAACACATCTTTTTGTACAATCAGTGTTTATACCAGCACAGTTAGTTCCAACTCAGGTATGTGAAGATCAGTGTTGCATACACATAAGACATATCAATATTATCCAGTAAATTCAGATGCCAGAATGGGCCTAAATGGTGATCAGTGTAGGCAGAACGAGTTAACAATGTGAGAAACAATGTTTCAGATCATTGTTTTTTGTTAACTGAAACATTACAGGCACTAGGAAGCATTTGACTGATGAAGTATTCAGTATTCAGGACCTTAGACTTATTACAAGAAAACTTGTGGAAGTAGAAAGAAGTTGAGATTCAAGATTGAGGCACAGTTGTATTAAATGTGGTAAGATCACAGCCATTGGGCAGTAGCTTAACCTTGGAATTTAGAACTAACCCGGCCTTTTGTTATTTTTAAGTAGATAAAATGCCATTTTCTTTGCACAGAACAAAAGTGAGACTTGAAATGAGAAACTGTTAGTTTTCCCTGCATTGAAGGTGAATTTTTACAAGAGGGGGTTGTGGGGAAGAGGAGACTGAAAGTTTTCTCTCTGATTATCTTGACCAAAATTTAGTTCCTTTTCAGCTGCACTGCAGTACCCTGTCTAGTTCTGCCTTTCCACCAAGAACTAGTTTTATGTCAATGACGCTGTCTGAAATAATTTGGAATACATTCCAAATGTGGATATGATGTGCCAGAAAGAAATAAATAATTATTGAAATAATAGAGAAATACCTTAAAAGTATTTTAACTTAGCATAGTCTCTAAGAGAAATGAAGTGTTAAAAAGCGTGTGCCTGTCCAACAACTCTTGCATCAGGAGTCATGGTTATTGCATTTAACTTGTGAGTGGTCTTGGAAAAGTTTTTTTTTTTTTTTTTTTTTTTTTTGTCTGGTTTTTCATGGTTCAAAACAGCTCCCTGCAAGTGCATTGCCAGTACGGAATGCAAATACTTCTAGGAGTTTGGAGATGAATTTTTCTGCAGATTGGTTCTGTGGTAACCGTGAAATTCTTCAATGGCACCAATCTAGTATCAGCTGCTCGTTAGAGGCACTGATGCCAGAACAGTGGTGCATCAGTTGCTGGGAATCCAACCCTGTAGTGAAATGATTCATGCATATACATTTTCTTTTCTCAGTTGACAGCTATTTTTAAGAATAGCTGTCTTGCCTAGAAGGTTGATATCTAAGCAAAGGCAGCCTAGATAGCTAAAAATTTCTTTCACACCAAACATAATCTTAGTACACTAAAACATTTAAATGGTATTGATTTTAATTGAGTCTTGCTGAATCTCTGGTTCTAATTGGCCATTATAAAGGGACCGTGGTGTTTTGGAGCTGATGTCAGGAAGTTGGCAATTTTTTTGCACAAAGAAAGATGACGAGTTTGAAGTAGATGTCAGTTTGAAGAAACTTAAAATAATAATGGGTAGTGATATCTGTAGGGTAGCAGATTACTTGACTAACTTCTTGAAATGAATTGGATTCTCTGGGCACACAAGCCTGAAGAAATGATCTTGAAATGGCACATTTGTCTAGTGTACTTTAACTTTCTCTATGTGCTGCATGGGCAGAATATTCAAGTGAAGGAAAGCCACGGGCCTTTCTTTTTTTCCGTTGTGTTCTTTTGAAGCTCATATTTGAAAAAGAAATGTGACTTCTTTTCCTCTCAGAGAGTTTTATTTGCTTAATTCTGAGACTGTCAGTTGAATAATAGTAACTCTAAGGGGACAGCAGTAGAAAGAATGCTTGCAGGTGAATAAGAGCATGACACTACAGTGTGTCCTGTATTTCATGCTGGCAGAATGTCTTGACATTCATCATCTATATTTATTTAATATATGCATTTCTGTAGTGTTTGCTTTGATTTAGTGTATTTGCAGTATGCTAAATGTAGATGCATTTTACTAAATGCTTTTTCTTATTGTTCAGTTAAGCAATGGAAATTTTCAAGCACTCATATCACCATTCATTATCACTCAGCATAATAATTGGTAAATTTAATCTTCCTGATTAAGATTGTTTTGGTCACAAGAGACAAGGGACTGAAAATGAATAATTTTCTTGTGTCTGTGTTGTTCGTATCTGTTGTTCTTTTCTCTAAAATACTTCTACAGAGAACACATCGACCTTTTAAACTGTGTTTGAATGATCTTGCTCTACATCAAACTTTTCTTTCAGGTATGAAACAGAATTTAAGAGGAATGTAAATGCATTTTTTCTTATTGCCAGTGGAAAGCTTTCCTAGATTTGAAGTAAGTTTTCTTAGTGCCAAATGGTTGACTTTTCTAGAATAAAAATCTCTCCAGGGTATGCAAGAAGTCCTCTGGTTAATATATTGGCATTCCCAGAACCCACTAAAGCTTAGGCAGTTTGCCAGACACCACTTAATGAGGATGCCGAATGTCTGGCACAAATCTGCATGAAAGCCAGCAAAGGAGCTGGGGGTGGAAGTGCATGCGGTGGGGAGAGGGCTGGGAAGGTGACACATACACACCCATAATTTATTTTTAATGTCTGCATTCTGCAGAGAAACTGATCAGAAATCCTTACCACAGGATTTTGAAAACTTGCTGGGAGCAAGAGTCTGGATCCTTCAAATTGGGAAAGCTGTGTTCTCACAGAAATACTTTTTTTTTTTAGGAGAGCAGTTTATGAGTTAGGGGGGTCAGTTTTTTGAGGAGAGCACCCCAAAAGAGGATGGATATGATAGTGATTTTATGTTTTATTATCTTATCTGCTAAAACTGAAAAGCATTTGAAAATGTTGTTAGACAATTTGGGGGACAGTGGAAGTCAGCAGTTGCCAGCATCCACGCAGAAAAGCTGTTAAAGTTACGTGGCAGGGATAGAACACCTCTGCTCAGTGCAAACCTGTGGTGGGGGCTCTGCCTGGTGCTGCTGAGCTTACATTTTGCTACATGTTAAGTAGAATTGCAGGTGTAATAGACTCTCTGGTGGCTAGATAACTGTTAAAAGAATCAGTCATTCACCCAGATGAGGTATTTTTCCATAAGAGTGCTGTTAAAACCAGAATATATTGGTTTATGTTGAATCAGATGTTTAGTCTTAAAGGTTGGCTGAGCAAACTTAGCTATATTCTGAACTGAACATTATTTCAGACATTTAAAGTGTGACAATTTTCAACATTTTTTCCAGGCTTTAGTCTCTCCCTTACCTACCCAAAAAAGCATTAGTCCTCTATAGCCAAATTTATAAATAGGCATTGGGTTGGTAGCCGTGATTGAAAATAATTTTTTAATTGAAAACAATTCTAATAGGAGTATTTTTTGCACATGGCTGAATTTGGAATATGCATGCTTGTTACCTGCTTTTCAATACAGGTTTCAGTTGTATATTTCACTGTTTTTGAGAGCTGTCCCTCTTTGGAGGAATGTTGCTCACTAGAATAGTGGCACCTACTTGTTGAGTATGGTTAGGTAGGACTAAGTCAAAATCCCGATGTTTCTGTTTCATTTGTTTGGTTTCACAAAGGTGAGTTGAGAAATGAAAATATTGGATTTCATTGGACTTCAGTTCTGGCTGCAATGGCTAAAGGATGAGTGTATTTTGCCAGTTGTGTGGGGATCGTGGCAAAGTTTTCTCTGTGTTGGCATTGACTTCTGGCTGTCTGTAGGACAGGGAAAACAAAAAGAGAGTGTTGGACATTGTACCCACGTTTTTAATCTAGCATGTGTTTAGGATTAGTTCTAAAAGGCAGGACAGTATTGCCTAGAAAAATACAATGCTGAAATGTTGCACATGAGAATGGAACAGGTTGATGAAGTGTCTGTTGGAATGTCCTTGTCTTTCCATCTGCTGGTGTTTTTGATTTCTTCCATGCTAAACACCCTGGTACACTTTCTGTTAAAAACTGGTAATAAATCTGCTCCTGAAAAAATGTAGTCATGATAGCGAATTTGTATTGCCTGTAAAAGATGAGGTCGGAGATTTCAATTATTTTTAAACTCAGTATTTAATTTAGTTTCTATGTTCTGAAATTGTAAAAGGTGTACTGACCTTTGGGGAAGATGTGCTTTTTTTGCATGTTTGTATGAGAAGTACCTTGAGGTTTGAATGATTCTGTCATAACCTTGGACCCATGGAGTGTATTTAAGTTCTGATTTTAGAGGACAGTACAGGATTCTCTTAGGGTTTCTGTTAAAACAAATGTTAATGCTTAATAAAATAAGATCTAAAATCTCTCTCACATTGAGAAGAGACTGGAAAATAGTGTTTTCTTCTGGATAAACCCTGAAATGTACTTAGAGTTCTAAAATAAGTGTTGAGAGTTGACTCATATTATCTAGCATATGCCATTATAAGGGTACTGTGTTTTGTCTTCAGTTTTCAGCACCAGTACTTGAAGCATCTTCAAACAGTACAGTGCTCTGTTTTTTTAACACAAGTTCCACTCTTCAACTTTTCAAAGATTATTGGAAAGAAAATGTGTGACACTTTCTTAATTATCTCTTTGTGTTGTGTGGCCGATCCTGTTATTTTGGTTTCTCACACCTGTAAGCTACTTGTTCTCCATTTCATAGAGGGAAAGGAGAGGGCAGTCTGGGACTGAGATATGAGGCAATCTCTTTAACAGCTGCCTTCTTCCACTGAGACTTTCATGAAATTTTTCCTGTGCATTAATTAAAAGTGATCCATTATTACTTTGGACTTGTAAACACCTCTGAACATTCCATTAGGTGTTAACGACACATGAAGCTGGAACTAAATATGAGTCTGTTAGTCCTGTATCTAGTTGGGATGTACTTAGAATATGTAATTACCTAGATGTAATAGTATTTCTTGGACTGTTGGGTGTAAATGGCGTTGCTTCACTTTCTTCTGCTCATCCCTTAGTTACTGAGTGATGTTAATCCATAGAGCATATTTGGGGCTGTATTATACAGAATGTCACCTGGATCTTTGCCATGGTTTCTTGGGATTTTCCAAAGACCAAACTAAGTTCTCTGGTTTCTGCCCCATGGGTCAGAATTGAGGAGCACAGCAGAAGGTGTGGGAGAGAAAATGTAAGGAACCCTTATAAATAACCAAACTTAATCTCCATAGCTGTTGAACTGGAGCCTTTGGTGAGATACCACATTGGTGTGTGTCCTTCCCTTACAATTTCACCTCAATGGATAACTGGTTTTGTGGGTTTTCCTAACTAGTGCTAAGCAAAATTAAATTGAACATTTGTAGTAATGAATGCAGATAAGGTTCAGTACTCTTAAATTAGAGATTGCACCTGGTCATGTAAAAGTTAGACGTGGGCTAACTGATGGCATCTGTTGGCTAATGCAGTTCTTGTGTAGCTGCTTGGTTTTACAAAGGGTTGACTATAATTCCTCATCCAACTTATATAAGTATTAGAAGTGAGGTGGAAGAGAGTTCTGTGAATATTTCCAACACAGATGTTTTCTGGTTTTGTGACCCTCTCATGTTCCTCTTGCTATTGTAATAACCTTTCTAGCAGGCTTTTAGAAACAGCACATTTGAGATTAGCTTGTTGCAAGTAGTTTATTTTCACTTAAAATGTCTTAAAGTATGAGTTATCCTTATTTCATTGGGAAGCTTATAACATGTGATCCATCTCTCTAATTAAAGCAGCTTGCATAATGTTGAATACAGGTACTGTTTGATGGCTACTTTCACTTAGCTTATAATAATAATTTCTTTAAAAGCAACCATCTGTTGATGAACAGAAATACTGCCAGTGTTTGTCAAATGTGTGCTTTATCTGACCTGTTCTACTTAGCACCTTATGGCAAAGCTTTCTCATCAAAGCATTTTACAAATATTTTTATTCTTACAGTGCCTTATTAGATTGGTAACAATAGTGGTCTAACTTTTTAGTGTAGGGATTAGTGTACCAAGGGTTAGGGCGATAAACCTCTCTTCAGTTGCAAGAAGAAGTCACCTGCAGTGGCTACAAAGATGATGATTCTAACTTGGAGCTGTAGGTGAACATCACTGTTCTGTTCTAATGATCTTTCCAGCCTTTTGAAGAAAACAGCTGGAATAATATGAAGTTTCTAGGGCAGAAAGCTCCAACAACCTATGTAGCCAGGTCTCCTTTTTCTCATAGTGAGTGGCTGGGCTCAGAGGTAAATTTCAAGAAAGAAATATCACAGTGCTGATGTGTTAGTGCTGATAATGCACAATAATGAGTTAAAAAAGCATTTGGTTAATGAGTCATAATTTTGTTTAAAATTACCTAAAAACTGAGCAAACCAAAGTAATTAGAAGAAGTATAGAGGGAAATAAGAGAACCTCTTTAGTTTGCAGAGTGGGAGTTAGGTGTGCAAGGTATTCTGGAGGTGTCTTTTGAAATACTGAGTTCTCTCTTCAGCTGAATATGCAACCAGCAACAGACTCTGCCTTTTCCCATTCCCTGTTCTCCCCTGGGTATTGTTAGCAATTGGAGATAAAAGCCTTTAATCATATCTACATGGAGACACCAGAGCAAATCACTTGAAGTGTCGAGTCAGGATGTGTATGTCAGAGTATGTTAAACTTGTGTGTGAATGCTCTGTTGAATACAGAACAACCTTATATATTTAACTTGAATCAATCAGAGGTCATTTAACATTCTCTGATGGAGAACGTAATTCAGAACCAAATTTAATTACAGTGATCTAAACCTATCTGGGTTTGACTGAGAGGCTCTTGACATAGATGTTTACCATGCTTCAACGTTTTATGCTGTACTTCATTTATCTCAACTTTCCTCCATGTTGCTTGTTATTGATCAGTTTTCATGATGCTGCTATTAAGAGGTATCTTAGATGGACCTAATTACAAACTTTCAAGTGGATGTAATTTACACAGAAAGTTCATTGGAATGGGGATGTTTCATTGCAAATATTTTAGACTTGACAGACTTTGACCGAAATCAAAATAAGACACAAACTCTCTTTGATTCCTGGTGAACTTGTTTTGGCCAGAGGCCTGGTGTTGCCACCGTTCTCCTCACAGAGATAAGCTGCCAAGGATCCCACCTTGTGACCAGGGATGCTGTGTTTCTAGGAACATGTGGTTTCATTGGATAGCCTGCAAGAGAAGTCTGCTGCAAAGTCAGGGACTGAAGAAATCCCTTCTGGACTCACCTTATATTTGGGGATCTGCAGTAATCCTCTGTATCTATCTTTTGAAACTGTCAGTCTTTTAAACATTAAAACTAAGAAAAAAAATGTTCTATTTGACAGTTTTAAAACTGAAGCCTTCAGCTGGTAGGAAATTTGGAGTTTTATGGGGTTTTGTCTGCTTTGAGAGCCCAGAAACTGTCTGGTTCTAGTTGGAGCTGTGTTTTATTATGCTTTTGTGGATGCCAATTAATATCTCTCTTCCCCTTCCTTTTCTATTTGGAGTTCATCTGATGGAGTACCTCAGGAGAACCCAAACCTCTGTTCCCTAAAGTCCTTAATTTACTCCTTTTCATGTCTGCCTTTGCCACAGAGGTTTGCAAGTTGCAGTTCCCGGTGTCTTGCATAGGAAAACTTATATACAGGAAAGAATATCCTGAAGCTTCTGTATTTCAAAACATTAAAATGACCAGTGAAGCATATATTCTTTTGGGATCTGAGAAGGAAGGGAGCTGAACTTTCTGTAGAGAAGAGGAACTGTCCAGCTGAAGCAGTTGCAGATGCAATGTGCATAGCTGGACATTCCGTTCTTCCCATACTCTTTTGTAAGTGACCCTTACAAAATCAAGGCTTTTCCTGGACATTTCTCTTTAGCTGCATGATGTCATGGAGGTAGAGATTAGGAAAAGGTCTCTCTTTTTAAATTTTTTTTTTCTTTTTAAAATTAAATATTATATTTTATAAGGTAATTCAAGGACCACTATATTCTCCCTGTAAGAAAAATCTTCTGAAGTTTCAGTTGGTCAAGAAGATAACAGCCACACTAAAAGCTGTGGAGGAAAACTTGAGAGCCACTCTGAATTCAATACATTGGAATTCTTTTATGGTTGAAGATACTGAAAGTACAGTTGTCTGTCTGAAAAAATAATAGCATTATGCTATATTAGCTGTCCCACATTTAGCTGCTTGTTCCAAGATGTTTGCATGCTTATTAAGATTATGGCCACTGTAGTAGAGACAGATAAATTTTAGCAGCTTAACAGTCTCTCTCATGAATGTACAGAGTTCTTGACCTATTCCCAGAGTCAGTGAGTTGATTTGCTTTTGAAATGGAAAAGTTTTGTCACAGAGTTGTAGCAGTCTCAAGATGTAACTTTCTTCATTTACATGGTAGAGCAGACATTAGAGACAAAATATGTAGCAAGTCATCTTCCCCACACTTTGATTCTCCCATTTGAGTAAGCTGAAGAGTCAAATTCTTATGGATGCTAAGGATAGTCTCTTTTCATGGTGTAAAAATGTCAAAAGAAGATTTTTTTCCTGCCTCTGACCTTGATGTGTCAAATGTTCTGTAGTGCCCTTGTGTACTTAAGATGCTCTCAGGTGTCCCTGACACCTACAAAAAGCCAAATGGTGTGTGCAACTGGTTCTCATTGGTTATCTCCCAATCTCCAGTGTAGTTCTGGTAGTTCTCCTGTTGCCCCTGTGGCTAGACATCCCTCTCTCACTCTTTTTTAAAATTTATTTCTTGGTAGTCCTTTAGGGTACAGACATTGCAGAGATGCATCTGTAACGTCTGAGTGGCTTCCTCTCTTTCCTTTCCCCTTCCACCCCAGTCAAGAAATTCCAGATGGAAGCGCTTTGGTGTCAGTAACAGCTGCACAGCAGATAATTTTTTGCATCCTTAGAACTGTAATATTTGTAACTCCTTATATGTAGTTATGATATACATTTACATCGGGGATCTTCTGGTCTTTTAAGCTTCCTCAAGACTCTTCTAGTCTTTCTTGATGCAGCATTTTGCCCTATTTTTTGTTCCTGGTTAGAAATAGCTTCTTTCAACATAAAGAAGTTAATATATTCTGTTGTAAATTTGATTTTTAGGAAGCCTGAATATTTTAGAGTCCTGTGTTGTGATTCAAAAATTGTGCTCCCTTCTTTCATCTCTAGGATTTATAATAAGGTGTCAGCAATGATCTAGTCCATCTGGGAGCTTGCATCAATGCTTGGGAGAGCCATATGTGTCTGCCTCAAACAAGGCTATAGAAAAGTGTTCCACTAGCAACCAAGATGTCATCCATCTGCTAGACAATCCTGTAGCTAGTTAGCTTAATGACGTATTTATTTGACTCGGTGTTTCTGCAGAGCAGACTCCAGCTTTCCTCCCCGTTCAAATTAATACCAAAACCTCCCTGCTCTGGAGAAGAAAAACCTGCCCTCTCTGCAGAATGTCAGGAAGCCTGTGTCTCGATGGGTTTGATCTCTTTGGCTCCCAAATTCCAAGTGAGCATTGCTGGGAGGCAGTTCCAGCCTTGCTGTGAGGGGAGCCCGTGTGGGGCAGGTTTCTGGTGGCCGAGGGATCCGCAGACGAGACTCAAGGCTGAGTGACCTGAGCTGCATGGGGAAATCCAATCATGCTGCTACTGCTTTAGGGTATTATTTTAGCACACAGTGCTGGGTGAGGATTTCCTCCTGCTGTGGGCAGAGCTGGAATTGTCACAGTAAACACTTTACCCAGCTACACGGAATAATCCAGGTGGTTATTGCACTCGGTGGCTTTCATGGAAAGGCTTGTTTGGGACTAAGGAGTTCACATACGTCTTCTAGGTGTTTGTAATCTCAAATGGCCCTGCAAAAAGTCAGAGTTCCAGGAACTGTGCTGGAAATATATTGTGGGAAAACCATTTCTGTAAACTTCAGAAACTCCGCATTCATACGGAGGTAAAATAGAGCACATTGGGACTGACTGTCATTGATTTCTTAACCTCCCAGTCACTCTATCCCACTCTTTTGGTCTTTTTTGTAGTCCAAAGAAGCCAAGTCACTGATGCAAATCTCATTTCTAATCTGTCTGTGAGTCAGATTTGAGTTAAGAAGGGGACAAAACAACAGGAGCAATGCAAATTTAGATGAATAGAATGTTTGTGTTGATGGCAATTATATTAATCTCTGTTGAGACAATCTAGTGAATTTAATGTGCATAAATGCGAATGTATATGCAGACCACTGTACAGTTGGATCCAGTAGATCTTTATCCATGTCTTGCAAGGGAGTTTACATGCAGCTTCACATGGATTTCAGTGGGGATCAAGACACTGTCACAGCTTTTTCTGAATATGGATTGAAGCCAACATGGGGCTGTCTACTGAGTTTGGTAAATATTACCCGACAGATGTTGTTTAAAGTGGCACACATGGATACAAATACTTAGTGAACTTCAAGGAAAAAAAATAATTAGTAGTCAATGCCAGTACTAAATACAGCTGAGAAACAGATCATAAGTAAGGCACAGAAAAAAATTTGCTTTCTTGCACATTAGAGGCTTTTTTTTTTTTTTTTTTTTTTTTTTTTTTTTTTTTTTTTTTTTTTTTTTTTTTTTTTTTTTTTTTTTTGTTTTTTTTTTTTGTGTGTGTGTGAGCATGTTAGCAGTTCTAAGCTGAAAAAGTAGGTGAAAGTGAAATCAGGACAATTCCATGGAGGAGTGTAGAGATTGAAGAGGTGAACTGTACTCACTTTTGCTTCATCCTCTAATGCTACAAAGACAACTGTAGAATAATTCAGGTCAGAAAGAACCTTCTGGAGTTCTAGTCCAGTCCACAGTAACAGGACTAAGGCTTTTCTGAAGAAATACTTTTGAATCTAGAAGTTGTTATTTAAATCTTAATTTTCAAAACTTGGTGTTTTTTCATATGTTTTGAATTGCTTGTGTTTGGGCAGAAGTGCAGTAAAGATCAAATGGAAGAAAAATAGGTATGAGAAAAAAGTACCTTACTTCTAAAGATGCTAAGTTCCAAAAATGAGCAAAGTTGACACAACTCTAGCTGTAAATGGGAGGGAGGGAGCGAGCATGTTAAGAGTATCTGAAAACTGTTGCATGTGTTTAAAGTAAGCAACACTTTTATTTCCTTGATATGTTCTAAATAATTAAAGAATGTTATAGTTTTCCTTCTGAGAAGGGAAACAGCTGACAATTTTTCACTGATATGAATTTATGTATATTTGTTTGTATTCTTTTTGTTACAGGGTTACTCTCCATTTAAAAAAAAAAAAATGTATTTTACATATCAAGTTACAAAGACATAGAAGTCCTCTCAGAGGTAACTCTGGTTAGAGTAATTTTGATTAAACTTGTGGAAGGGATAGGACTTTACGTCTTGCTGTTAAGCTTACAGGATCAAAACTTGATTGAAACAGAATGAAAAGAGTATTTTTGTAGTTTTCCACAAAGATTACATTTGCATTGGATTGATGCATTCTTTAGTCTTTTATGATACCATGCATTTATTTAATTTAAAAAAGAATTAGAAATCATAAAGCTATGAATTTTTGTAAATTTCTACCTTTAAAAATGCCTGCTTCAGTTTTTATCTTATTATTGGTGTCATCCAAAGAGTACTTTACAGAAAGTATTTCTGTTTTGATGCATTGGATTTTCTGACGGAAAACAGATCTGCAGGAGTATTTCTGAGAACTAATAACTTCTTATTGAGAAGAACTTCTTTACTTTGCCTTACTTACATTTATTTGTTCTGGGTTTCAATTTTTTGGAAGTGCCTTTTTTTTTTTTTTTTTTTTTTTTTGTATTTCCACTGCAAATTTGAAAGTTGATTAGCATATTACGAAAAATCAGTTGTTTTGAAGCTTCATTTTGTTCCATTGCTTCACTCCTCTTTGTATTTGTTTTACCATGTAAGAGAATATATTAATGTATGGAGATGATGGGCCATCTTCCTGATTTATCTTGTGTGTCCTGTCTGACTCTATAGCAAGAAATATTAATCTTCTTTTCTTAATTTCTTATATGTACAGATACTCTGAGAGACCTTAACTATTTTTTTGTAGATCCTACTGCTGATTTCCCATTTCTCTTTACCTGCTGCTAATCCTATGTTGCTTAATGGAAGGAGACTTACCCAGAATCATTTTGAACCCACGTAATGTTTCTGTTCACTTAGAATTGAGACTAACACAAAACCAAATGAGGTTTTGCTTCTGAAGGGCATAGCACTGGCTATATCAGGTCTTTGTCCTGTTAGCCACGTGTTTTCCTTCTTCCAGCACTTTATATTTTTGGAAGAGTATATTTTCCTTGTCGTTAAATATTCCTGTCCAGTGATGCAGAAGTGCTGTGTTTCTAAAGAAGATTATGTACTTGACAGCTACTGAAGTAATTAACATAAAATTGTACTGCCTTATCCAATTTAGTTTATGTATACCAAGGTAGTATTTTACCACATGATGATGAAAAAGGGAATATAGAATGGTGGTGCATCTTTCTGGAATAATTTCTGGCCTGCCTGTTGCTTGGATCTCACAGTGGTAGAGTTTTAGGTCCTGTCTTTGGATACTCTGAATAAGGGAAAAAAAAAAGGGATCTACATAGATATCTGAAAGTCCTTGTACTGAGAGGTTTCTGTTTGGCATTGTTTTGTGGTATAGCCTTTATGCTACTTAAATTAAAAAAAAAAAAAAAAAAAATCAAAGTNNNAAAAAAAAAAAAAAAAAAAAGGCAGCCTAGAAATTTGGTGAGCTTGAACATGTGACAGCCCTGAATGCTGTCAAATCCAGCAGGCTCATTTCAACTTGGATCAGCAGGGGCTAAACCTGGAATACACAATTAAGGATGGACACAATGTTTAACTTCAGTAGTGAGTTATTACATCAAAGTCTGACCTACTAGACATGATAGATAATACCAAAACACCGAGTTTATTTTCAAGTACTTGCTATTTATTGCTGAAGCAATTAGCCACCTTTTACATTTCATTTTAGCTGTCTGATTGCTGGCACAGTATAATTTTTTGTTCAAGGTTTTCCATATCAAAGCAAATTACATACTACAGGGTGCATTTGTTTTGTGATCATCACTTTTACAGTCAAAACCTTATGTGCTGCTGGATAAACAAGTCATGTTTTAATTAGGTATGTCTGTATTCACCAAAACTATGTCAGAATGTAAAACCATCAGATTAGAGTTTGATTAAAGGGGAATGAGTACCCTTGTGCAGTCTCCTCTGTACTGGTTTTGTGGCTATGCTGTGAACACTGTCTGACAAAGAACTGTCCGTTAAATTTTTTTTTTTTGCATTTTTTATAATGAAGAATAATTGTGGAGCAATTATTCATGATACCTACCTGAAAACATAATTTTTTTCTGTTAACGTTAAACAAAAAAGTTATGCATTTTATTCACGTTTTTCATCTTCTTTTTAGAGAGACTGTAAAAGGTAAATGGTACATATACAATATCCCATGTAATTGAAAATTACTGATAAAATGGGGTAGAGATATGTGGATAATGCAAACCCCAAATATGCTTATGAGGCATATAATTATGTTAATTAGCATATAGAAAAGTTGGAGTGAAAGTTCATGAATATTTGAAATCCACTATGAACTGTGGCAAGGACTTAAAAAACCCCCAAAACAACCCAACATGAAGTATGTATTGCAAAAAATAATTATTTGCTGTTGTTCTCTTTGCATGAGTGGCTGTTAGATTCATGTTATGTCACAAGTTTAAGGAAGGAATAAGACTCCATTTCCTGTCCCTTATTATTTAATTAAACTGGCTGGTTGTAATGGTTTAACCCCAAAAAGCCCCTTGCACTCTCCCACTAGTGGGACTGGGGAGAGAATCAGAAGGGTAAAAGCTGAAGAACTTGTGGCTTGAGATCAAGACAGGAAGACAAATAATAGGGAATAATGAAAGCTGTCCATACAAGCAAAGCAAAACCCAGAGTGATTTCACTGGTTCCCATGGGCAGGCAGGTGTTCAGCCATCTCCAGCACAGCAGGGCCTCCTCATGTGCAATGGTTACTGGGGAAGACAAACACCATCACTCTAAATGTCCCCCTCTTCCCCCTTATCCCCCCAGTTTCTATACTGAGCAGGATTCCATGTGGTCTGGAATATCCCTTTGATCAGTTTGGGTCACCTGTCCTGGCTGTGTTCCCTCCCAGCCTCCCAAGCACCTCCAGTTTCCTTGCCAGTGTGTCCATACGAAAAGCAGAAAAGGCCTTGGCTCTGTGTAAACTCTGCTCAGCAGCAACAAAAACACCTCTGTATTATCAACCCTGTGTTCATCACAAATCAAAACTACAGCCCCATACCAGCCACTGTGGAGAGAATTAACTCTACCCCAGCCAAACCAGCACTGATTTGACTATCATCTGACACCCAGAACCACCAAGACACTTCCTGAGCTTCTTGTCACTGTTCAGACTATTTCTCAATCCATTTCTGCAAACTTTGGGAATCTTAGCTTAACAAGGGTTTACTGGGTACCAGGCCTGAATTTGACTTCGTGAATATTTAAATAGCCTTCTTGAGTAGGTAATTTATGAGCTCTGTATGGGATGGATGTTTTATGTCATCTTCCTATGGCAAGAATTTTTGCCATCATGGCAGAAAAATGGCAAACTTCTCCACTTGTTTGCCACCAACTTTGCTCTCATTTTCATTAAAAACTGCAGAAAGGGTCAGACATGAATTGTCAACAGGCAATGCTTATTTCATTGCAAGAGAATAGTTTGGTCCTGTGATTTGAATTCCGCATTAAAAAAGAGAACATAAAACTCTCCAGGGACCTCTTCCTGTTCCTAGCTCCAGTTTAACAGTCACCAAGAAAACAGGGAGAGTAGAAGGATGGAAATGTGATTATCAACAAATACACAGTAAAGTGTTTTCCCTGATCAGTACTTTTTATGTATTTTATTTTAATTTTTTTATAAAATATGATTCTCCTCCCTTCCCAGTTCTTTCTAGCTTACCAGATGACTGAGGTTAAATTAAGTACTTCCCAGATATGATTTTCAGGAAAGCAAATTTACTGGTACGAGCTCTGCAAGGAGCTCTGTGCTGATATTGATGGCTGGCTGTGTTCATTGGCAAGAGAATGGTTCTCAAGTGAGATTATAACCAAGAAAACGTGTTGACTACTCTCAGTACGGATTCTCCTTTTATACCCAAGTTTGTGTTTGTAACTGAAAGTGTGGGATATATTCAAATTTGAACTTCTGTTCATGTCTGTGAAGGGGAACATGTCCTTATGTTTTAAGTGACTGCATATTGTGTCTGTGCAAATATAAGTCCTCTTGATGTGAGGAGAGCTATTGAACACATCAAGATTTGCACTGTACAAGGCTTTAGGAGTGCTTGTCTTGGTACTTTAGGATTTGGGGTGTGTGTAAGAAAAAACCCATCTGTTTTAATTTAAGGTTAGTGGAAGGATCCCAGCATATAGGTAATTTTTTTATTGCAGCTGTTTGAAAGGGAAATGTTAGCAGTGTCATTTTAGCAGTGTTCACAGACTTTGTTGATTTTCTTATGTGTTATGCCAGATACAAAACAAGATGATTAACTTTTCAGAAGGAAAAAAATTTCTCTTCTAAAACCAAAACCGCAGGGATGCGTCACAGGACAATACTGTTTATTGCTCAGACTTAGGAATTGGTATATTTTGAGCAATCTAAGAACCTTGTTTTATTGTTAGGTATCAAAAACAATGGTATGTCAAATGTTGAAATGCTGAATTTTCATATGATGTTTACAACGTATTATCAAAGATATTGAAAGAAACAATGACCATTAACAATAATAAAAAAGAGAAGTATATTCTGTAAGTCTTAGTATGAAATGGTAATTAAAAACAACAACATCCTAGGTGACTGTAACCTTCCTTATGATGTGTAGGTTTCAACCTGTGGTTGGAAGTAAATATAGAAACCTAAAGGAAAAGGAACATTTCTGAATAGATTATCACTGGTCCAATTTAATGCAAAGACATGATTGGTTCAGAAATTAGAGAGGTTACTTTTTCATATGTTGAAAACAATCTGTATGATAAAAATAAATGTATAGTGCCTAAAAAAGAAAGAAGATTTAAATCTCACAAAGGAGTGTCTGATGCCTTCACTGAGCTGAGGAGCTCAGTTCAAACTTAGGTATGGAGGCAACAGTACTCTCTCATCCTGGGAAATGCTAATTTGATAAAAGTGCCTGTTGTCCAAGAGGACTGTTTTCTAATTTGTCAAACAACTTCGCCACGTATCCCTCAGGATGACACACCAGGGAGGTTATTTGTATATTGATGTTCTGTTCTTCCTTCTCTCCTTGCCTTTCTCTTTCCACTGAGCTGTTCTGGTTCCCTGCAAACTGAGTTAACAAAAGCTAATATTGATACTTTCAGGTAGTTTATTCCCAGCTGTTCTTGGAAAAAAAAAATGTTCTGACTAAGTACTGCAAGTATTTATGAAGCATCTCATCAGAGGGGAAGGATTGCTTCTGAGGTTGGTGTTAGGGTACAGTTGCTTTCTCTTTGTGTCTATTTAGAGAGACAAGGAGATAAAAGGCAGGAGATGAGTGCATAGGGGAGCTGTGTATGCATGTAGACATACATTATATATAAGGAAAAAAATTAGTCACATGGATCTTTAAAGTGAAGAGACTAATGCTAGCTGACTCTCAGTCCTTTAGAGTATTCTGTGCACGGTTGCCCTTGAATATCCTTTCCTCTGTCCTTTTCCCCTGTGCTGAATGAACACCAGTTGGGTGAAAAAATGCTTTGGGAAGATGATTTTGCTGTTGTCTCAACCTATGGCTCACAGAAAGCTGAAGGTGAGTAGTAAAAGGGAGCACATTACACCTGCCTGCCAAGGAGCTCTGTGTTGTTTTGTCTGTGTACATACAAACATTCTCACAGTGAAGAGTCTGGGTCTGGGACTTTTAGAGGATATCACATTATTTCATTATGTTGTGGTCTGCTGTGTCTTTCTTTTTTTTTCCTTGATACAAAATGGTTATTGTGAGGGGAAAAAAAGTAAAGTATAAGGAAAATAGATGTGATTCTAAGGTACTTGGACTAAACTGCATATTGGGAGGGTTTCCCAGGGGTGGCTTGTGGGCGTGCAGGAACCTTCTGAGTTATAGATTTTGGGTGTGGCTTATGTTGCAATATGTTTATTGCTATCATGCTTACATTACATAGTTAAAAAAAAATCTAAGTGTCTAATCACATTCTTTCTTGATATTGGGCTTGACCTAAATTTGGTTGCATGTTCCTTTCTCCCCCACATTTCTGCAATGGAATTTGTTCAGTACCTAACTGCTGTGTTCCTTTGACTGTCAATTCTTGGATAACAGGATTTCATTGCATTATGATTTTTTGTGGTGTTTTTTGCTGTATCCTAAGATATCCCTGATATGTAAAATCCAGTTTTTCTCTGTTGAAACACATACTTTCATCAGTTATGTTACACACACCATACTCTGCTTTGGAGTGGCCATTGTAGTAAATGCACTGCACAAAAGCCCAGCAGGGCAGCAGATCTTGTGTGGGGTAGATTGCTCCTTGAATCCTGTTTCTACTGGGTGGATCATTCAGAAATATCCAGGTCTCCTTGTGTTTGATTGCCATTGTTGTGGTGGCAGCCTGGCCTTACCCTCAGGAGATATTCTTATTTCCTGGCTATAGACATGGCCAGTCTGCTGACCTTTTGATATTGGCTGTTACATTTTGCTGACAGTTCAAGCATTTCATAGAAGTGGAAACTGTTGTCTTGACAACTAAGCTCCACCTAATAATTCTCAACTAACGAATCCAAAAGTCCAAATATATAATAATTCTTACAAAATTCAAACTTATTTTTGAGTTTGAGAGCTGACCTCAAACATAAATATGTTTGTTTTGGATCTGTATCATGAGGACTTCACCATGGCACAACAGTTTTGTAGTAGGCTTCATCTGTATCTGCTGCTTTTTTTCTGATAAAATGTGGGGTTTTTGTGCTAGTTTGCTGCAAAGATGACTCTGTATTTGCATTGTAATATGTGACAACAATATGAACAATATACAAACTTCTATTGTACAGAATATTAGGTTTTTATCTCTATTTTTTCCCAGAAGAGCCAGATAACTCCCCAACATTTCTGCTTCTTATCAGAACATTCTTACTAGGGTGTGAATAGACCTCAAAACATGGAACTGAAGTTTTGACCCTCATTCTGAAGAGGAACAGCAGTTCTGGCTCAGCATTGAGTTGTTCCTCTGCATATAGGGTGCTTTAGAGGAGGTAGCATGAAGAATTTGTAGCAGAAATCACATGTAAATGTCATGTTCAGTTAATGCATAAAAACCCGGGAAGACTCTTGGGTTACCTGCAGAATTTTTCTGGAGTGGAGAGAAAGAACTGTTACACAGCATTAAAGACATCCTCTGTGGGCTGCATTTTGGAGTGGAGTGGGAGTTAGTGTAAATGAGTTTGGACAAGCTCTCTTCTTGTGGTTCCATCTGTGGTTTTAAGGACAGATTTAACAGTGAGATCTATTTTTTTAACTGTTTGTGAAAGGTAGACATTGTATTTAAAATCACATATGCTGTTAACATCATTACTCTGCTAGAACTGTAAAAGATGAGCTCTGAGTGCCTTTTATTGCAAAAGGCCTTTGTTCAGAAATACACCATTCATTGCAAAATGCCTTTGTTCAGAAATACACCATTCATCTACTGTGTAACACTGGAGGTGATTGGGGTGTGGTCTGACACTGCTGGTGTACGTCTCAGACTGGCAACCCCACTTGCTGTGTGTCCATCTTTACTGAATAGCTGATTGAAAGCTTGGATGCAGTCTGATAAACCTTCCTTTTGTGGTGTGTTCTTTTGAACCTGGAATGGAAGACTCTTCGGAAAAACTGCTGTTGTCCAGAGAAGTAGTCCAAAACCATATTAGTGCAGTGTTCTAATCTACAGCAACATGACTAACCCCTGGAAATTATTTTGCATAAATTTGCAGAAGTGGGAGTTGCTTTGGCAATGTGCTGCTCAGATTGGGATGTCCTCTCATTTAAATTCATGGTAGAAAGGTAACAGATTTTCTTGTATTTTTTTTGAAATGTCTGTCAAATCTGGAGATGTTGTGAAGAGAAAGGCAGTAGTCAAGACCTTGAAGCTGATGGTAAGAAGTCGAGGTTTTGAGTTTCAGTTCTTTTATTTCTGGAGGATAACCATAATGATATTTATTTCTCCCCTGCAAAAGATTTGAGATGAACCAGGAAAGAAGATTTGAGTGGTTGTTTCCTCTTTTGTTTGAACAAGTGTAAAAGTATGCATTCAACAAGAGGAACAAGTTAGTCTCTTGAATAAAATTTCTCATCTTATATTTTTGTAGATCACTCTTTGGATTGTCATGTTGCATAAGACCTTAGTGCTTTAATAAAAATAAATAGGTTGTATGGAAAAAGAACTTGAGTTTTCTGGTTGTGCTTAGTACTTTACTTTCTGTGCCCTTAGGACTCATATCAATTAGTTTGAGAGAATACTTTCTAGATAAAAAGTGTCTATAATATTAAAATGTACAAAACACTTTCTAGTGATCTTCAGGAGAAAAAAGCACAAAAAATAAAATGCTATTGAATAAAAATGAGAATAATATGCTCAAATTATAAAAAGCTGAGTATCCATAGCTGAGGTTGCCTGTTGTTTTCAGTTGTTTGTAGCTTTCTCAAGTATGAGCTGGAGACTGGACTGGAAAATTTCCATGCTGGTTATCTGCTTTGGACTGGTTATTTGGTCTGGAAAGCTTTTCAGATGCAGCAAACAAGTTGGAAGTATTTCTGAGCAGGAATTTAGGAAAGAAGATGATCACTGTTCCCAGTGGTGAGGTCTCACCCACTCATGACTGTCTTAGAGGGAAGAGTTGACATGTGGTGGTTGACCATTGCTGGGGCTGTGCCAGGACAGATGTTACAGTGCTGTGCTTCAAAGTGGGTTACTGAAAGGGTCTGGGTTTAGCCTAAACCTCCCAGTGGGAATGGGAAGGGAGTTCCTGTTAATGCAGATCATTCCAGCTGCGCAGTTTGACTGCAGCCCTGCAAGCGGTTGTGGAGGCACAACTGGAGTGCGGGAAGAAGGGGAATGGTCAGCACTCTGTGGGCTGGGAATGGAGGGGCCGGCTGGGCTGGGAATCTCTCAAACAAGATCTGCTGCTGAAGCCAGTCTTTCATCCAGCAGGGCTGTCATGCTATGTTTCACTTGGAAGCGCTGTGTTTGAGAGAATAAACTGCACTTAAAGGACTGTTTCTCAATACTTGAATCTCACTGTTGGCACTTTGGGAGCACCTGTGTGTGTGTTCTGTGATCTCAGTCTGCCCCAGATGTATGCAAGCACAGAGCTCTCGGTTGTTTGGGGAAAATGTCCCTCCAAGGGTCCTAGGTCCTGTCTGCATGTAAAAAACCTGCAGGAGGTAGCAGGAGGAATTTATAAGAAAAATAACAAAAAAAAAAAAAACTAGAAACAAGGAGCCTTTATAGATTACCCACTATGGGATCAGTTCTATAAAAATGGCTGTTTAATTGTGTCAACAACTGCAAGTACCTGGGTTTGAGAGTAAGTTGAGGGAAGAGTGATATGAGGAATAACTATGGAAAAATAGTTTTCCCTACCATACTGCACGATGACAATGGATGGCATTTTTTTATAACTGACTTAAAATAGATGTAAATACATCCCCTTTTGTTTGAGGTGTTCTATAAAATGCTGCTCAGTGAGTTCAGTGAGGCCAGACTTCCATGTAAGGTACTTGGGATGCAACTGAAAAGATACATAGCTTCTAACTATTCCTCCCATGCTATTTGTCAACTTTGTGCTGCAGGGAACTGTGACTTGCCAGTGCCTGTGGTTTTCAGACTTGCTGAATCCAGAAACCCTTGGATTTCTGCTGTTTAACAGAGGAAATTGCTAGGCTAGTAGAATTATTTCACTTTAAATCATCAGGATAAGTGCAGAAGGAACATTGCCTGAAAGTTAGACCAAGAAAGAAAAAAATGCAAACATGTTTCTGTAAAGTTATCCAGTAACTTGTGTCATTACTCCCAGTAACTAACAACAACACATGCTGTCATATAAAAAGTGGAAATGGATCTGGAATGGCCGGTTAAAGCAGACTTCTGTACATCTGTCACATGGGCTAATAAGTATTTTGTCTTTGTTCTTGTGTTTATTGAGGGTGGTCCCATCAAAATGTCAATAAACATTGTTAGGAATCTAGAAGATCCATGTGGTTTTGGATGGATCAGATCCAGGGGTGTGTCTCCATCATCTATGACTGTAACAAAGGGAGAAGGAATACTGAAGTACTAACAGAAGGTTCCACAGTGCCTTTTGGGTACTAACTTAAAGTACAGTCTTATGTTGACGTTGTGACTTTTAGATGTAAGTGCAATGCAGGGAGGAACTGACCATCCCTGAGTTTCCTTGGAAAGTGCCAGCCCACCCTGCAGCTCAGGTTTGCAGCTGCCACTACTCTGTAAAGGTGACTTGTTCAGACTGGTGCAGCTCAGCTTTTTGTCCTTAATCATGCACTTGTGCTGGTCGCCTCAAATTTATTTTGCAAATGACAGTAAAAGTACACTGGGTTTTAAGTATTAAAATTATGTCTGCTGAGATGCAGCCTATGGCATTTTCTTAGCCTTCTGACATCTAATCTCAATTTCCGTTAGAAATTGTGTCTACTGTGCATTCTGTTTTTTCATTCAGCTTCATTCCAGTAGTTGGGTAGCCTTTCCCTGGAAGTCTCTGAAGCACCAGGATTCTTGTTCACACTCTGCTTCCCATGATGAGCTGCATAAGGCAACATCTGTGCAGTACACAGAGAGCCCCCAAAAGAATACAGGTTGTGTCTGTCTCCTGCTTTTCTTGGCTTGCTGTTCTTCCCCTCCTGTGCTCCATCCAGGTCTGTTGTACTAATGCCAGTCTGCACCCTGCTTGTAAACCTGGGATCAGTCTCTGAGATACTCTGCAGTGACTGGTCCATGACTGGGTAAGAATTAGGCTCACTCTGCTGTTAAAGAAATGGGAGCAAGGTGGTGACTCTTGCTGGAGAGAGACAACGTGGAGCTGCTCTGTGTAGTGAAGAATTAAAGAGAAACTATGGGTGACAGGAAACTATGGGTGACAGGAAAATGAACAGAGCAGAGCAGGGAAGAGATTAATTGAGAGAATGCTGAAAGTCTGAGGTGGATGTGGAGAAACTGATGGATAAACCAAAAACTGAAGACAGAAGTGGTGAATGACTGAAAAAGTGTAGATACTATTAAAAAAACATTCAGAAGTGAAGGAGGCTTGGTTATAGGTGACTTTCAGTAATTATTCACACTCAGTCCAGGCCTGAAAACTCTCACCATCTTATGTCTGACATCTTGTTTGGTTCTGGAGTGGATGTTGTATACTGGGGTTAGTTCACCAGAGCTGTTCTTTCTGCAATGGAAAGGGGGAATTAAATATGAAGTCAGTACTATGGCTGTGGAGGAGCAGATAAAAAAATAAAAAAGGGGTATTCTCATTTTGTCCAGCAAATGTTGGGTGTTTGCCAAATGGAATGCTTAAAGCAGGAGCCCTGGTGAGAAGGACCACACTGGGGGACGCTCCTACAGCAACGGTGTCCTTGCAGGCTGTCCCTCCTTTCCTCTGCTTGTAGGCTGGAGATCTCTTCTCTGAGGCTTGTCTTTACATTGTTCATTAAGGTTCTTTCCTAAAAAGTAGGATTTGACTTCAGGACTTTAATTTCAGAGAACTTTAATTGATCTTTGATTGAATGGCTCTGGTCATTAGTGCAGCTGTAATGGGCTAATGTTCTTTGAGGCTAAAAATGAATGACTGTGGTGGGAGAGCAGCCGTCTTTCCCCCGTGTCATGCTGTAGACAGACTTACTTCTCTTGTCAGCCTCTAATGTAACTTAATTAATAGTAGTGGAATTACTCCTGATCTATAATTAAGTGGGAAGGAAATGGAACTGGACAGTGTGAGAAGTTCCCTGTGTTGTTGCTTGCAATTTTGAAGAGAAATGGAAAAGTTCACATTTCATTACTGTCAGTCTGTCACCTTGAACATGAAATCCTTCTAACTAAGCACTATCTCAGAAAAAGAAAAGTTACTGGGTGTGGTATGTAGGTTCAAGGTTTCTCTTTCTTTAGCCAATTGAAAAGTTGACTTCCATTTTTTTTTTAGTATTGCTATAGGGTCCTCACTTGTGGGCTGGTCATACAAACACCTGCCTATGACACACTTTGTGTGCCTTCTGATTTTTGGATTTGCTTTTTCATATGGAGAGACCATGTTTCATATGTGTCTGGAGCTGTTATGAGTACCATTCTTCTTTTTCTCTGACACTCAGCAGATCTTTTGGTACTTACAAAAAGTGTTGCACCACAAGGACCGCCAGTGTGAGGGCTTCCCCACCAGTGTAGCGAGGTGGTGATTATATTAACTGTGGGCAACAAAACCATTTCTGGTATCCCTGCTTGGATACATGGTCTGTGCACAGAAGCAGTGCAGCTCTGACACTGGAAGCCTCCCATTCACTTTTTAAGTTAATTATAAAGAAGTGACTGGAAAGAAATTACAGAATATCTGCCATTCCTCAGGGCTTTTGTGAAACTTGTTGTCATCAAGAATATGCCAAAGGTAGTATTTTTCTGATTGCTCATTTTTCATGGACACTCCCCTTTTTTTGTTTTACTGTTGTTCTTGGACATTTGGATTATTTTTCCAAGTTATTTTGTTAATCTTAGTTTAGGAGTTTCCTTTTTTGATAATATCAATAAGTTTTAGTACTCTTTGTCCCCAGCTTGAGAACTGTAATGAAAATATTTTATCGCTGTGAGGAAAAAAAAGGGTATTTGGCCAAAGATTAAATAAAAAGATAACTTTGAGGATATGTATTATGAGTTAGAGCTTGAAGAAAAATAAATAGAAATTATCAAGTCTTTTGTGCTTATCCCAAAATACTTGATTTGTTCTGTATGCACTTAGACTCTTTTTTTTTTAAGCTTTTGGAATAATCAAGTTGCAGCCTAAAACTCTTCCAATATAAAGGAGGTTGAGCTTTAAACTGTTCTTTATCTTCTAACTTTTATTATTTAAAATAATTTTTAGTGTGATATTTGGTATAAGAATTCTTCCTTGACTGAACTGTTTGCCACACTGATCTTTCTGCACAAACTGAAGCTAATTGTACCTGATACAAACCTAGACATAGAGAATAATTACCTGTATGTTGCATTTCCCAACACTCAATTGTGGAAGCAACAGAAATATTTTGTTGAAAATCCTTTGAAATTTAGGCTTTTTGCTCAAAGATCAGCTGCAAGGGATACATCCAGGCTGGATGGGAGAAGTAGCAGAGGAGCCAGATTGCATGATCAGTTCAGGATCTCCATCAGTCCTGGTACTCTAGTTTTTGGGAAACATAGGATCATTTATAACATCACTGAAAGGAAAATATGCACTGCTTAAAATATAATAGCAATCTTTTTGAAATTGCAGTTATTTGGAGAACTCTGTGTGTGTGTTCATACACACAGATAGTGTATTCATACACATCTCTACTCTGCTTTTGTGAGACCCCACCTGGAGTACTGGGTACAGCTTTGAGGTCACCAACATAAGAACCTGGACCTGTTGGGGTGAGTCCAGAGGAGGCCACAAAGATGCTCAGAGGGCTGGAACTCCTCTCCTATGGAGACAGACAGAGAGAACTGGGGTTGTTCAGCCTGGAGAAGAGAAGGCTCCAGGAAGACCTTAGGGCACCTTCCAGTACTTAAAGGGGGCCTGCAAGAGAACTGGAGAGGGACCTTTTACAAGGGTCTGCAGTGACAGAACAAGTGGGAATAGCTTTAAATGGAAGGAGGGACAGTTTACATCAGATATAAGAAAGAAGTTTTTTACTTCTGAGGGTGGTAAAACACTGGCAGAGGTTGCTAAAAGAGGTGGTGGATGCCTCAGCCCTTAAAACATCTAAGTCAGGTTGAATGGGATTCTGAGCAGCCTGATCTGGCTGAAGATGTCCCTGCCTATGGCAGGGGAAAAGGACCAGATGACCTCTTAGGGTCCTTTCTAATACCAGCTATTTTGTGAGCCTATGATGTAGCCTTATCTAAATGCTGTTCCTTACTTTTTGCTTGGGTAAACACATTTCTGTCAGAGTGATGGAAAAACGGTATGCTTAACGGTTCACTAGGTGCAAATTTTAAAATACATTTTCTGATAATTAAGTGTATTTTTGGTGGTGTTTATATGCTGTCACAGAAGTCTATTCCCATGTTTCCTGTGGCTGTTATCAAATGTTTTAGATTGATATGCTTGGGAAGGTGGTGAGGGTGCCATAGAGGAAAATAAACTTGTGATGAAGTATCTGTGCTGGGTGGTTAGAATGTCGTTTAAGCTTGGTAAAAATTGGGAAATGTGCACATCCTGTATAGCCATGTGAGAGAACAAATAAATTTCCATTTATCAGCAAGGCAGATCCTTAGCTGTTGTAAACTAACACAAAGCAAATTATGTTAATAGAGATTTGATTATATTTCTGTAACTAGTTGAAAATCAGAGATGCTTCCGTGATGTCTGTTGGATTTGACTCTTATATATTAAGGAATTTTCAGTGTTTAAAAACTGGTGAATAAGCTCCAGAAGAACTTAGCCTCTCACTGAAGATTCTCACCTTACTTCTACCCTTTCTATACCCTATACAGAAATACAACTTTTCTTCCTGTTGTTTTTCCATTGGCTCCATCAGCATCCTTTCAGGTCACACTTAGCTGACAGTCCAGAATTGCAGCTCAAGATCCATAAAAAGAGAAGACAACTCTTTTATAGAAGGGAAATAAAGAACAAAATTGTGATTTGACAAATTTAGAAAAAGCATGCATTTTATGTGTTAGGAAAGTGCTAGATGCTATGTGTAAATGTGGAACTGTTTTTTTAAAGGATGCTTAATGTAACCTACATTTTGATTTATTTTTCAAATTTTTATGTCTAGGTAATTTGAGACAGCTTCTATATGGTTAAAATAGTCTCGACTGTAACTAAAACACCCTAGATTAGTACTAGCTAAAGATTCAGTTGTGGAAGTTCATTTAGGTGACCTTATTTTTGTCAGAGTTTTTGGACTGCAAATGGCTAATTTTCACTTCTACTTAATGTAATTTAGTGTTATCTTATTCCTAGAAAATGATGAAATTATAATTTTGAAATGTTCTTCTAAACAGTATTAAATGCAAGAGTTAAAAGAAGCAAAGAGAAGTATTGTATTACAGTAATTCTCAATAAAAATTGATTTGGAACAAAACCATCCTTAATGATAAGTGTCGTTTGAAGATGACCTGTGATTACAACCCACAGTTTTGCTGTCATTTAAGCTGGAGGGGACATGTGTTACTGCCTTGCTCAATTGATGAGATTGGATGGATGATTGAATGATGAGACTGCAAGCCAGGTCTTTAGCTTGTCAACTCATGCCTAATTCACAATGACAGTGTGCATGGAAGGGAAGTGTCTGTATCCTGTCATATTTAAGCTTCTAGTTACAGCCTTCTTTCTGTTTAATGCTGTGGATGCTCCAAAACAGACCAGAGAAGGACACGATGGCTGTGGACAGAAACTGGCAATTTTTGTATATGATGCTGGCTTCCCACCCCTCTTTGTTTCCCCCCTGCCCCCCATTTCCTGCTTTCAGTGTTACCGTGTAGAAATTACATATTAAGGAAGTGTTATCCATTAACAAAAATATTTAGCTGTCTGGAAAAACAGTCTGTGTTTTTATAAAACACGTTTTCAGTTCACTGCCTGCATTTGCAGTTTCCAAAGCTTTTTGAATCTGCTATTTTCCCTTTTTCTTGGGATTTTCACATTTTTTCTGTTCTTGCCCCCTCTCCCTCACTTGACTCTCCATGTCATAGATGTTTCTATCACTGGGAGTTGTGTTGGTATAACAGCAATAGTTAAATTATCATAATCAGTCCTAACTACTGACTAAATTGCAAGCAGTTCTGTATACTGAAAGCTGCTGAAATCTGTCTGGTAACTTCTGTTTCTTTATTATATTGTAATGATTTTACCCCTGCTGCTTAGCAGAAGCCTGGTGACAGGAAAAGGAAAGTAGCTGTCTGGACCTGTTTGTTAAATGAACATCAAAATAATGCAAGTTGTTAAACGAACATCAGAAAAGGCAAACATGAAAATGATGTGATAAGAGAAAATAAAGTCTCACTAGTAGGCTAAAACAATTCAGATGGAATTCTGAACTTCTAGAAGCTGGTATAATTTTAATTTTATGGTTTAGATTTTTGTAAGATACTGAAACATTTAGATGCGGTTACCAGTGAATCACTTTTCATGTTTAGGTGGTTTTAAAAGTGAAGCTCTTTAAGATGAAGCCACTTAAGAGAAGATGCTACATGTACAGGAAACTACTTTTCACCCATGTGGTTTGATTCCTTCTATTCCTAGTGATTGTCACTCCCTCATTGTCACAGTGAGCTGGTTTGCTCAGTGTCTCTCGGTCAAATGGAGTTACCATTCCACCAGCAGTCGGTGGCAAGAGGTGGTAGGTTTTTCCTGTGATAGCATCTGCTGCGAGGCAAGTATTAGAAAAGAGTGTAAATGGTGTGACATGAACTAAATCTGAGCCCTAACAAGTCGAGCAGGTCCTGCCTGTGCAGGTGCTCTGCCCGTGTCTCAGAGGAGCGATTGATCCACGAGCACACGCCGTGCAAAGTGCCCTGCGCAGCCAGCTGGGGACTCAGACCCCTCACAGCCTCAGCCTTGCTGTAATTCACCAGCCTGGTTCCACAGTTCTGTTTTGCAGGGCGTTATGTAAATCGTGTATATTATTGGTTCTTTAGATTATTTGTGTTTTCTCCAGCTGGATGAGTAAGTATTATGCGGAAGATTTGGGAGCTTGCATAAGCTGCAGAACTTAGAAACGTGGTGAAGTATCGTGACATAATGGATAGAGTTGTCACAGCACACTGTGCTCCCTGTGCCTGAAACTGCCTTAATGCAGCTACAAAGGGGAAGATTAGGCACTCGATTGGTAAATTCCTTTTATTCTACTTTTTTTAGTAGACTCTGTAACTTTTCTTCTGTCTCAAAGAAGAGTTAAGCTCTGGACAACTGTAAATACAGTTTCCTTTCTTCCTTGGAGGGTGGAAGTGGCAATGTGTGACACAATGACCGTCTCTACTAAGTGATATGTGACATTGTACATGCATGTGTAGCGTTACCTATATATTGGGTGCCATAACCAAAGTGATTTGACACATAGGTTTTAAGGAAGCAGGAATACACTTTTGATGTTTTAAAGGGATGCATGGAGTCAAATTAGGACACACTGTCAAAATCATAGAAACGTGGACAGTTAAAATGATTGTGTTTGCATTCAGCTTGTTTCACTACAGATTAATAAAATATACAAGTCCTGAGATGGTGCTGTGACAGCCTTATTGGAAAAGGTCTTTGGGAGCAGAGTAGGAGGAGGTGTACAATATACGTGATATACTATGCAGAATATTGGTAATATATGCATATAAAATAATTAATATAGTATGTCAAGTGTGATGAGATTTTTTAATGTGCTGAGATACAGTTGTGTTAAAAATTTGCGTAAGAGGTGCATGTGGGAAAATTCTAGAATTACTGCAGACAGTTTGACAAGTATAGATATTCTTTTCCCCACAATTTTCTTTAAAAATATTTTTGGTTGATTATTTTGCTTTCTTTGCCTTTGCCTTTTTATTTAGCAATATTTAGTTAGAAGTGTACAATACACAAGTGAAATGATTTGTTGTCAACGTTTCTATTCCAGAGTGCATTGTGTAGCTCTTGGACATATTCTGAGTTTCTTTTAGGTAAAGTTGGTTGCTTTTAGAAGGCGTTCAAAGCACAGACTCCTACACATCTACAGTGAGGACTTTCAAAAGAAAAACTTGTTAAGTCATAGAATCATAGAATGGTTTGGGTTGGAAAGGACCTTGAAGATCATCTAGTTCCGACCCCCCTGCCATGGGTAGGGATGCCTGTTGCTCAAAACCCCAACGAGCCTGGTTAAGACACAGGAGAATGTGATTCTCATTAGGGTTGGCCTCAGTCTATAGGGCTGAGACCTTTATTTCCGAAATAATTTTGGACTTTTTGGGGGGGATTGACCCTGGCTGGATGCTGGGTGCCCATGGAACTGCTTTGCCACTTCTTTCCTTGGCTGGAGAGGGGAAACAAAATATGGTGAAAGGCTCAAGGGTTGAGATAAAAGTGGGGTGAGATCATTCAGCAACTACACTCATGGGCAAAACAGGCTGGACTTGGGGGAAGTAATGCTTTACTAATCAGATCAGAGAAAGGTGAGAAATAAAAGGTGAATCTTTTACCTTTCCCTTTTTCTAGGCTCCACTTCACTCCTGTATTCTCTACCTGCTCCTCAGTGTCACAGGAGAAGAGGGAATTGGGGGTTGTGGTCCATTCACATGTTGTTTCTGCTGTTCCTTCCTCCTCAGGGAGGGGATTTGTCACACCCTTCTGCTCCTCCAGTGTGGGCTCCTCTGTCCATGCATTCACAGGTCCTGCCAGAAGCCTGCTCCAGGGTGGGCCTCCCACAGCTTCCCTTCTTCTTTTGGTCGTCCATCTGCTCTGGGCTGAGGTTCCACCATGGGCTGCAGGTGGCTCTTGCTCCATGGTGGACCTCCATGGGTTGTAGAGACACAGCTCCCTCAGCATGGTCTGCACTACAGACTGCTGGCTTGTCTCAGCTCCTGTGCCTGGAGCACCTCTCCCTCCTTCACTTGGTGTCTGCAGAGATGCTTCTCTCACATCTCACTCCTTGTTCTGGCTGAAGCTGCACAGTTTCCCCCCTTCTTTAATACACCATTGCAAAGGTGCTACACCATCACTGCTGAGCTTGGCCTTGGACAGTGGTGGGTCTGTCTTGGAGCCAGCTGGAATTGGCTCTGTCAGACACAGGGGAAGCTTCTGGCAGCTTCTCAGAGAAACCACCCCTCTAGCCCCTCTGCTACCAAAAGCTTGCCACAGAAACCCAAAATAGACCTTAAAAAATCAGTAGCTTTAAGCCTAATTTGGAACAGGATCATAAACTGGTTGGAGAAGAGATTCAGTGTATGTGTAAAAATGCCATAATTTGTAATCTTCATGATTACTTTAGCAAGGATTAAATAGTTATCTGTTTGAAGATCAGTGGTGAGTTGATACATTTGTCTTCTGTGCATATAAAACAACACTGCAGTTACTTGTGGCATTATCACTATTCTAAGTCAGTGTAATACACACAGTATACTATACTTGAGAGATCTAGAAACATTGAGAATTTTATGTAATCCATCTAGTGTACTTGTATATTTGTGAAACAGGAGTATTTTTGGCCATCTGTGTATTTCTATCAGTGTGCCTTCTGTATGTAGAGCACCGGGCGAAAAAAAGGAATCTCAGAAAATTGGTATCCAGAAGTGTCTATTAATTTCCATAATTTTCAGGTGTATAAACCACTCTGTGCTTCTGGAGGCATTTATTAGTTGTTTGAAACAATTTGGTATGTAAATTTACATTTTGTAAAATAAAACCTTAGCACTCAGAAAACCTACCCTTCCTGTCTGTGAGCTTGTCTACCTGGTTTGGTTTCTAAATGTTAACATCCAGTGCCTTGGTACCCTGTTAGAAATAACAGGCAAGACTGCAAGGTAAGAGGCAGTTACAGTCCCTTTTAGTTGACAGATGAATGCATTTCTCCCTGTCCTGTTGACAGAAAATTGCTTTTGCCCATCAGTTTCAGATCTAGTGCTGCAGCTGCGTTCAGAAGGGCCAGAAGGGTGACGGAAGGATTTGCTTTCCATTTTGTTTGCAGTGACAATGTAAAGCACTGGTAAGACTGGTCAAAACCTATGCAGTCAGGGCAGCTGCTGTCCTTCAAGTCTCTCATGCAGCCTACTGCTATCTTGTCCTTCTGTCTGTCCCATTCTGATTCCATCATTCTTCCTTGCAGGGTTCACTTCCTAGCAGGGTTCTGTGGAGTTTTTCAAAAAACAAGTGCTGCATCTTTTAATCTCTTAAATCTCTTTTCTGTTCTTGTTTCATGGATGAGTTTAGCACCATTTTCTACAGGCTGTTGCAGCTGCCCACTTTGGTCACTTGACCACTCATTTTTTGCATTCAAAACAGTGACCTCCGATCTTCTCTTGCAGAAACCCTGTCATGATTGCTGCAATCAAAGGCTGCTTGAGTTCTTGTTAACACAAGTGCATCACAGTTTTAAGCTGTGCCTATATACTTCAGTTGCAGACATCTTTTCTGCAACTCAAGAGTCTCTAAAAGATAGTGAAGCAGCTTTCCAAACAAAGCCAGCAACAAAACTTGACTGGATGATACTGCTAGATAAAGTAATTGGTCTATCTGTAGTTTAAAAAGTCCCACACAAGTTTGAAGGCAAAGGGTATTTCCTGCTTAATCTCACTGTAGAACCGAGTAAAAAATGTGAATCTTATAGTAAGGTTGCTTTTTGTGGCACACATTTGCCAAGATAACACAACTGTTTGACGTTTATGTCAAGTATTTAATTAACAAATATTTTTAGTTGAAAAGATTTTTAAATTGCATAGATAGATTGCAGGTGAAAGCTCTGATTAGTGAAATGCATTATCAGTTTGCTCTGCAAATCTGTTTCTAAAATTCAAAATTTTAAATGTGTTTTAAGGATGAACCAAGAAGGAAGATCCTTTTCAGTTGCCTAAAACAGCCTCCCCCATTCTTCTGCACCTGGACTCTTCTCATCATCTTCTTCCTCACAGCCATTTCTTTTTTAGCCCCATTGTTTGAGGGTGGTTTGTTTTTCTCTCTCCTCTTCTGTTTCTCCATAGCTTCCTACATGTTCTCCATACGCTCCTCTACTTCTTCTGCTGGGGTGTTCTGATGGCAGCTCCTACTCATCACAGCTGCTGCCATTTTCCCTATGTACTGTAGGGAAATCTGGAAGATACAATTTTCAGGACTACCTGTGGAGCTCGCAAATTTTGATCTCATACATATGACAAATGAGATTTGAATTCAACATCAGAGGTAGGGGCCTCTTGTGCTTGAGGTGAAAGACCAAGGGTGGCTGTATGCAGAACAGTGTGGACTGGCCTCTTGGGTCAACTCTCATGCCCAGCTGGCTGCCCTGGAGTCTGTGGTGGAATTGTGGGTGTCAGGGTCATTTTATTCTGCTTTGGGGAGTGAGTGGGCTTGGTCACTGGCCATGGAAGGCACTGGCCAATGCATCTGGCATTTGGATTCTGAAAGCCACTGTAGAGGGATGGATGAGGGCTTACCTTGGTTGTACTGCATCTGTGTTGTGGTCTGGTGTGTAGAGCACAGGATGGATACTTCTGCTTCCCAGGGGGGCGGATACGTGAGTTCTGGGTTGTGTGGAAGTATCAGTCCTCATGGAGAAGAGGAGGGCCTGGAGAGAGATCTTGGAGCCCTAGGTCCAACTTGCAGTTCCTCTCTACAAGGAAATTTACTTTGTGAAGAAAGGTTTCTCTTGCACAGTTTGAGCTTTTCCCTAGCATATGGGTAGGTAGGAAGAGTTTGCCAAATGTGTTATAGTTACATAAAACATGCAACATCTGACGGATATGAAAAGGGTTATAATAAATGATTCCTTTACACTCGCTCTTCAAAAGAGCTAAACAAAATGGTAATACAAAACCCATCAGATTTTCTTTCCCATTTATGATGTTCTTTATGTTAGTGTGGAAATTTTGGCAGTGAGCATGGGCTAACAATGGCTGAATCTATTTGAGAACTTTCTGCTAGGCAAGTACTGCACTATTTCAAATTGCAGCGTTCGTTCTGGTTTTATTTGCTATTGCTATTAATACCTGTGTGTATGTGGGAGATTATTTCCCAAATCTCATCTCCATTTCCAGTCCTGCATCTGCTATGACCCAGAGATATGAGAGGCTGCTTGAAGTCCTTAGATTTTTTTTGTCTCCTTTCTCCCCTCTCTGTCAGTCCCTTGTTTAAAGCTGTACTAGTTTTCTGAGGGAAAAAGTGAAGTTAAAAAAAGAAGTAGAGTTGTATTTAGGAGCTAGGGATTATTTTGCTTTACTGGAAATATTTAGCCAAGTTGGTGGTTTGGAAATATTTTCATGAGAACTGCTGAGCTAAAAGTTACTGAGACAAAATTCCATAAAAATAATTGTGAACCCTAGTGTGTAACAAAGTCATTGTTGGCAGCCTTCCGTTTAAAAACTTTCCATAGCTGCAAGAAAGACAGACTTATGGATCAAAGTGATCTGCATTTTTTTTGGCAATTAAAAAAGTTAACATTTGGATTTGAACCCCACTGTGACTAGTTCATTTCCATTCATTTTTTACTCTGTATCCTTAATAAGAATGACACCAAGGAGCAGAGGATGGGAAGAGACACTTTTTTTCTGTTTAAAATTGGTTCCACAGGATGGAAATTTGGCAACAGACACAGAAACTAAGCAAATCTGTTTACAGAGCTCTCTGCCTCTCTGTATAATAAAACCAACAAAAAAGCTCAGATAGAGATTTTAATGATGAAGCCACACTTTGTTGAAATTTTCCATTGTGCTGTTTTCTTGGTCTTTTTTGCTTGACGACAACATAGTTATTTCGTGTGAGGTATAATGTAAATTGAGGGTGTCAGCACCCATCTTGTGTCTTGTGCTCTTCAGAGCTTCTGGCCATTCTTCACACTAATGAGCCAGGTACAAAGAGTCTGGAATTGGTGATATCAAAGAAGCTGAGGGTGTCACAAATAGTGTTAGGATAAATGTTAGGAGAGAACCTTTATGAGAGGAGTCATTGCAGGTTTCAGACAATAGTTTAAGGGTTGGGCTGTGGCTACTGTTAATGCAGGAACACATGGGAGTAAGTGGAATCAGTTTCCCATGGCTAACTCCTACAAATCATTGTCATATCTTTTCAGAATTCAGGTGGGTGTACCCATGCCCTTTGTGGTAGGCTAGTAGGAAACAGCCAGGTTAGGAGGCTGGAAAGACATTATTCCCTGCACCATTAACTTAATGGTCAGTGAAAATGGGCCACTAGGGGGATGAATATTAGTCAATTAATCTAGTATAGAATAGTAGCAATTTGCTTAAGATCAAGGAGAAAACTTGGGAGAAGCTGTAACTTGCTGACTCAGAAAATTTTCTGTTGCTATGCAGTTGCAGGCAGTCCTACACATCTGGCAGACAGCAGGAAAATACTTAATTTTTAAAAAATATTTTTGATCCTCAGGTTAAAATTGTTAGAAGATTGAATAAAGTCTTGTCTTCATGGAAGAGTTACAAGAGGATAAATTGCTGTTGTTATGCTTTTGCCACTTCTTAGTTATAGTTGTATATAAAGGAGAGAGGTATTACTTTAAATTCCCTGGATATTTGGGTTCCGAATATGCAAAAGCTTATGCGTTTTTTAAATCAAAAGGCAGAAAATGGCATTACTTTGTTCCCCTGCATCTTATCTGCAAAGATGTAGAATTTGTCAATAACAAGGATACAATCTACTTCATAATGCAGTTTTTGCAGATGTGTTACCAAGATGAATACAAATCCATTTCTTTTATGAAGGGGAATGCCACCTTTCAAAGTATCTGAGGGGGCGAATATGTAGGTGAATAAGAAAGATCTGGATGGCATTCAGAGGTATTTGACAATGTTCTGTGCCAGACAGAAGCCAGCAGCAGTGCATAAAGGAGGGTCATGTCATGGACTAATATGTGGAAGGTAGGAATAAGTGATTCTCAGTCACCAGAGTTGTTGGACTGGCTGATGGATTCAACCCATAAATTGTACATTGGAAAGGAGCTTGTTGATGAAGTGAGAAAGTGTGCTGATGGTAGTAACTTGCTCATAGTAGTAAGTTTAAAATGAACCATGAAGAACTGGAGGAGTGACTGATGTGGCTGGGTAGCTGAGTAGTGGAAAGACAGGTAAAATTCAGTGCAGATAAAGTGGTCTACATAGGGAAAAATAATGGTGATTCCACTAAAAAATTGTGAGTTTTGAGCTGTTACCATGTGTGAGTCAGTTACCAGCTTATGATAAACAGCAGTGTAAAACAGGAGCTCACTACTCTACACTGATCAGAAAAGCAAATCAACTACTAGGAAATATTAATAAAGGAATAAAGAATTAAAGAGATGGCATTCTTGCCACTTTGTATGTTCATGGCTTACCAGCATCTTGTATCACATGCAGTTCAGGTCTCTCAGTTCCAAAACAATGTAACAGGATGAGAAAACTTTGCAAAAAGCAGCATTTTTAATAGACATGAAAAGGCTTGTGTCCACAGGAAACAGGGATTCTTTATCCTGAGAAGAGACATTGGAAGATATTCCTGAGGTCTTCAGTGTTGTGAGTGGTGGGGAGAGGGTACACACGTTTAATTGTTCACTGTCTCTTCCAACTCAAGTCTTAGAGGAGGCATCAAGTAAAGTGTAAGCAAACAGAAGAGAAGTGGGTCTTCTAAAAACACTGTGCCAAAGAATATTGTATTTGCTGAAATTTTACATGGGTCCATTTTCTGACTGTAAAGGCTCAAAAAAATAGTAATTTTTCCCCCTGTTAATTATATGTGTGATGTAATGGATAGATGCACTTTGAAATATTATTGTCATCCATGTTCTTTTGCATTTTTCTGTATCCTTGTATTTCCCAGAGTACCTAACTATCACCAGCCTATAAGGAAAAATGTGACACAGTTATTTAGTGTAATTAAATGACCTTCCTATATATATAAAACTATTGAAACCCTTTTTTAATGTGTGGGGAAATGTTTTTCGGTTTTCTCATTCAAGTTTCTGAGCTTTCTCAATTAGTTAGTAGGATATAGTGTGGGTCTGATTTTCTAAGTCTGTGGAGTTTTTCAGCCTGTAGTAGCTGATTTCCTTTCCCTTGAGAGAATCCATTCCTCTCAAGGACTGCAAATGTAAATAGTCTTTATATTTTCATAACACAGCCATTTTTCTCATACAGCCCTCTCACGGGTGTTTCTATTATTTAACTACTGTAGAGAAGTGTCTTTACTGACCAATTAAATGGTTCCTCAGCACAGCATATTATAAAAGGGCTGTGCAAAACTGTAAATAAAGCCTTCTGGTGTTTCCTCTAACTGGAATCAAGCTCTTAATTTTCATGTCCAACAGCGACAACATAGTACATTTACTTGGATTTTAAAAAGGAGACTTATATTTAGTTTGTTATAAATGTCTCCACCATTCCCTTTGGCCTTAGAAAATAACACACTCAACATCAGTTCTGTACATAGGAGAAATACATGATCAGTAAAGAAGGCAAAATTGTCCTTTATACCTGAAACATGGTGGGTTCTTTCCCATAGCCAGCTTCTGACATGGTCCTTCTTTAAGGTTTGATGCAATAAAACAGTTGTGCATGCAAAGAAACCAGAGGAATAATGACAATGCCAAGACCTTTTATCTCCCCCTTCCTGGGAAGTAAGCTCAGTTTCCTTCCCAAAGTCACTCACCTCAGTAGCAGCAAACATTATATTCACGTTCTAAGTGCCCGCACTCATACTTTGTGCAAGTTCCTCGTGCTTTATGCTGTCACCCCCTCCGTCCCCAGTGCCTGCACTGTATCCTGAGCTGTCATGGTCCAGTCGACCTGACTTCCAGAGCAGGGCTCATCCTGATTCAGCGTCGGAGGCTTTATCCCAAGCCGGTGATAAAGTGAGGCCTCCGGCTCAGCCCAGACAGCCGTCACCGGGGGTGTGCCACAGCTACCGGTGAAGGAAAAGCAGTGGGTATGACTGTGGTTTCCCAAAAAGCAATTTATTAAGGGGGTTAACAAAAACAGAAGTTGTACACATTAGCCCCAAGGAATGAAGCGGGAGGGTGGGCAGCCAACAGAAGACCGGTATTACAGGGAAGAGTGTATTATATAACCTTGGTAACAGAACAAAGAACTTACAAACAACAATGTAACCATATACAGAAAAGCAACTGAACTGTTATTGACACATAACCTTATACAGAAACAATGACATAACCCATATGAACATAACTAAACCCATAATCCCGTGCATCTTGCCATAACCTATCTAGATGTTCTCCTCAGCACTTTGCTTCTCAAGGCCTTAATTTAATGCCCTCTGTGTGATCAGCCAGGGCCAACTCACTGCTCACTGCCTGCCTGACCAACTCCCACACTGAACCTTCACTTGATGACTTCACAGTCATCCTTGGCAGCCTCCCTTGGCAGGGAACCATGGGCTGACCTCTGCTTGGGCTGTCACATCCTTGCTCCTTGTACTGTATCTGCTCTGGGGATTTCTGTTTCCAGGACCAGCTGGGGAGCTTGGGTGTGCATGCATGAGCTTCCACTGCTCACTGAACTCTGACAAGGGACGTGTGGTTTTACCCATCAATTCTCACAGCACTCGGAGACCTTAATTTGTTTCTACTGCGATGGGTGCTTTCTCTTAGGAAAACTATGGTGTTATTTGTCTGGGAAAAGGGCCAGTACCCCTTTTGGTTAATGCAGTGGCTGGTGTGATGCTTGTGTGTGATGGACTGGCGTGTAACACTTTGCTTCTGAAATGAGAGACAAATCTGAGGATGGTCTTGAACACAGTTGCAGAGAAAGCACAAATATCAAAGTTTAATGGGAGCCCAGGTTTCCTGATGGTAACTTGTTGTGCTAACAGCAGATTCATTTGTTTCCTAATTAATCAGAAGGAGTGTTCTTTTTATTTCAGCCATCTGGTGGAGAGCATGTTGTTTAGCTTCTTGCTACTGCAAATTGGAGCTACACAGGAAAAAGGATGTTTCAACTTCTGTTTTTGGCTTGTTTTTCAAGGTTGAGTCAGTACAGAGCACATTAAAACATACTGTAATCAGCTGCAAAGTTCATTTCTCAAGGACAGCAAAAATTTAAATTGTCCTTCCTGAAAAGACAGGGTAGTGATATTGATGATTAATTGCATTTTATTACTTGTTTTATTCCCTGTAATCAATTGTTAAGACAATAGCAAAATTTCCTTAGTGAACTGCAGAACTATTCTAGGATACCGAATTTGTTACCACTTTGTAGAGAACATTCAATGTCGCTTTTACATTTCTTTGGATTAATGTCAAAAGCATATTGCCTGTCAAACAATTTGTCGTTGAGTGTGCCATTAGCTTGCTAACTCCTCACAAGGATTTTAAAACATTGCATTTTTTTTTTTCCTCCAGAAGTCCCCTTAGCGCAGCCTTTCTTTGGAAGCTATATTGTTCTTGTGGAATATTTTCTGAGGAGCAGTCTGTCCCTATGTGATGTTTACTGTATTTTTTGCCTTGCAGCCAGCAGATTTTAGTACAAACTTGCCTGGGGGTGGCCTTGTCCTATTTTCCTCTTAGATGGTTCTGGCATTTATAGAGCTTGGGAGATCGTGCTTCTGAATTTTCCAGTCTGAAGAGCTCAAGCCAAAACAGCAGGGGAGATAGCAAACCTGTACGTTGTTTGGCTTACGGCAGCTGGGCCTGTTTTTCCTTTGACCTAAAGCAATGGCAGCTTTTCTTGGGTTTTGTGTGGAGGAGGGGGAAGTGAGGAAGAGGAAAGCTATGTGAGGAAAACTGCTTTATCTCTGTGATTGGAAAAGCAAGCCTTATCTCTGCCTCAACACACCCTCTTTTTGCACCCCTAGCAAAGGTAACTCCAAGCTACTTTCAAGTGGCATGTAGAGACTGTCTTTGTTTGAGTTACTTTAGGAGTACTGATTATTCATTAGAAAAAAGACTGCGCATTGTTTTAATATTGCATTAACATTTTTTTAAAACAAACTGTTTTTTGGAAAACAAACTCTTTACCACAGCCCTTGCAGAATGAACTTTATATAAGGGGACTGGTTGCTTGGCAGTTTTTAGTGACATCTTATAGCTTCCCATCAACCTGTATTTTTTCCCTTATGTCATGGTCAGTGAAATAAAGTAGTTTTGCCAAGTAGGGCCCACGGTCTCCACTGGGGAATGAATTGTGATGAATGATTGTGGGAATGTATGAAATACCCTGCAGATGAGTGGCTCAGAGGACATAACTCTTTGGGTTTGGCCTTGTGTTGAGGAGCCCTTCTTGTCTTTAAACACTATCTCTATAGTTATACCCTCTAAATGAGGTTTCCTGTGGAAATAACTTTCACTGTTTCTGCCTTTGAGGTGTCATAGACTTGTATTTATCAGCAGATGTTTCAGTTAAATTTTGAATTTATGTAACAGAAACGTTTAGTTGTGCCATAGAGTGAATTTCTTCCTAGAGGAATGAGTTTGAATGTGATTACTGGAATCCTGAGCTTTTGAATTCCAGGAGAATTGAGAGTTCCCTGAAAAGTTTGTGAGAACAGAGCATGTTGAGGCTTAGTACATGCTTGAAGTGGAATATAAAAGAAAACAGCCTGTGTGTGCCAAGAATTTCCAAGGAACTCCTAGTGATTAAACCAAATTAAAAAGCACCATATTTTCAAAGATTGAGAAGATTTCTGTTTGTATGTCTACACTGGTGTGGGACAAATGGGTGATGGATCCTGAGCCTCCCCAAGCTGAACATAAAGGGAAAGAAAAGTTTTATTCTTTCTTCGTGTTTCAATGTTTTTCCCTTTATGTTGCTCCAGCTTTCCCGTACCGATATGCGTGGATCTCTCCATGATGCCTGTTTTAAGAGAAACTCTTGTTTCTGCTGTAGTTCTGGCAAGCAATGACACTGCAGAAGCTGCATGGCTGCTTCTGTTAGGAAGCTGTTCACCAGCTTCACAGAGCAAATTCTTATCCAGAATAAGAATTTTCTTAATTGGCAGTTTTGATGAATTTCCCTTCTCCCCTCTTGTCCCCTCTGAGTTGGTCAGTTTTATTCGCAAATCATATTTCATCCTGAAGGGAAGAATATTTGGGCCTGTAGGTGGATGCAAGAAGCAAGGAGGACATTAGAGCAGGTGCACGTTACCCTAAAGGTTTCTCTTGGAATAAGAAGTGTTAGCAGAAAGTTGGTGCTGTAGAACCAGCCTCTCCAGTCTCTCCTGGCTCAACAGTGCGAATGCCTCAGGCTGTTGGAGTAGGCCAGGAAGGAGCTGAGCCTTTCAAAAAATATGCTGGCTTCAATATCATTAGGTGTGTTATGTAGGCAAGTAGTCCAGATTTGCCTAGCTGGTCTATATTTATTTTCCTCTCTTTCCATTCAGCAAGTCCATGTTGCAGTAGGAGGCTTGCTTTCCTTGGCAGTCTAATTTGTTACCAACATCCTCACCTTTGCAAGTTTCACTCTTTGTGCATAAGGAGACAGTTTAAATTAGATACAGTAAAAAAACCAAATCATAATCCATTCTGAGGTGATAATTTACCACATTTTCCTTTAATAATGACCTTTTTTCAGTAGTGCTTTTCTTTGTCTAACATTAACTTTTTCTGCTTTTTGTTGCGTTTTGTTCTACAAATGTCAGTGGGCTGTAGTGAATCGTTGTTTCATGTCTTCTCTCTTTTTCAATGATTGTCCAAATTCTGAAGGCAAACCACAGAGGTCGTTGTTCTCTCTTGGACTTTAGTACTGTTCCTCATCTCACTTTTGTCACTAAATGTAATAATTCCTATAATTTGTCTTCTCATGTTTAATATTTCTCCTGTTGCCCTTAGGAATGTATTTCCTTTCAATGTTAATCTTACTCAGGGAGGCTGTAATCATGACTTACTAATTTCTTTCTTCTTTTAATGTTCTCAAGAATGTCTTCCTTAACATTCAGTAGCAGACCTGGTAGATTTTTTGCTGGTTTTAATTGCTGTGTAACGAAGTGCCCTTGAAAGTCAGTTATGTAAATGAGCAGCCTTGAGCTGGCCATAAGAATGGTGCTGGCTTGAGTTTTAATTTAATAATTGAGGAATTGGAACATAAAATGGTTCTTTAAATCTAAAATAGGATAGAGTCATATTCTTTATTAGACAAATTCTGATTGCATGAACTGTATCAGCAGTTTAACATTTAGTTTAGCTGATCGCTTTGTGTGCAGCTGAGCACTTTAGACGGTCATTGTTAGATGGTTACTATTAGGAAAAGGCCTTGCATTCAGTTGCCTTAGGTATTTTTAGTTGAGCATTCAGAAAGGAATTACTGGTTTGTTGTGGCTTTAAAATAGCAAGGTGAATCTTTCTTGAAATATATTCTTATCATCTGGGTTTTCTTTTTTTCCTTTATTAAGTTAGCAATCGTAAAAGTAGTTGTAAAAGTTTCTTGTATTTTTCCTGGAGATGCATCATACTTGAATTCCTTGGCTTATTGAAAAGTCCCTGAGTTCTGGACAGTGGAGGGCAGGTACTTCATGTCTGTTTGGGTAAAGGTTATTATTTATTGTTGCACACAATATATGCAAAAACCAGTGGATGTGAAGTTATTTGCAAATACAGGCTTGGCAAACCTCCTTTGGAATTCGGAAAGGGTTTTCCAGCTCGACTTAGTCATTTTTTCCCAAATGTCTTGGCATAACTGATCACTCAGGAGTGACATATGGTAGAAACATGCTCTAAGGGACAAGTCTCCCGGATGGCGCACAGCACCACACAAGATAGACAGATGGTGGCTTATTCAACCTTGGAAAAAGTTTAATCCTACATATTGGCATGTCGGCCTGGGTACTGAGAGAGAGGCACACACATGCCTGTGAAATCTGAGGCAAAGCTTTTGTGAGTTTGCTTGCTGTTACTGAAAGAATGAGAAAGACTGAGCTGATACTATACCCAACGAGTATCTGCAAAACTACGGGCTCAACATGCTGTCCAGAAAAAGTGATGTTCCCTAGAAAACTGGAGACTCAAGAGATAGCAGGACAATGCAGAGAATAAAATCTGGTGAACTTCTCACAGCTGTTTCCAGACTAAAACATGCTTATTCAACAAACCTGCTGAGTACTTAACTTACTCACCGATAGCTGTTGATTAATTAAAGTGTCTGGTAGGAGAAAAGGGTATTTTATATTTTTCATGGTTTTAGTTCTGTTTCAGGAGTTGCTACTGGCATTGTGAAATGTATTAGCACTTCACATCAGAGAAACTGTAGGTTTCTCTTAACAGAAAGTTATAAATTCCCCGATGGTAAATTTAAATTTATATGAGAAAATGCAAACTGTAAATTGCAAGTTTGGGTGGTTTTTTTTTTTTTTTTGTTTGGTTTGGTTTTTAATAAGTAGAGGAAAACACACCTTTCAGTCTAATATTTTCATGCTTAAGACAGTGAAGAGAGAGAGACAGAATATTTGACGTGGAAAAATAAAAAAATAAATCTGCTTTGAATTCTTTCTGGAAACCCAAGTAGCAATTGTTTGATTGACTGAACTTTTGGAGTCAGGGCCGTTTTCTGTAAGGATTTTGAAAATACTGACCCATTGAAAAGATAAAGGATTGCCTGCCAAACTTTTTTCCCCCCACTTTCTTTTTCTTGTAGATCACACTCAATATGCAGAACTAGAAGGAAAAGCAAGACTCTCCTGACGCTCTGGACTTCAAGGATATCATTATGATGTATTGGATGAGTTTAAACTAGACAAGACTTCTTTCTAAAACACTTTGAGAAAGGTAAATGTAATTCAAACCAACTAATTTTTTTTCCAGTAGAGGAATAGTTTGGTCAAATTAATGCCATTCTAGTAACATTTCAACCATACTACACCACAGAATAATCTCTTTTGGATACTTTGTGTAGATACATATCCATATATATATTTCTGTAGCTAAACCTTCATGGAAATTTTAGATGTTAAAAGATTTTAATTTGCCAGCCCTTTTATATTTTGTGGAAATGTACTGGTTTCAAGCAATTCTCTTACATGAAAGAGGTGAGGAAGGAAGAGGAAAGAGAAGGGAGATGCCCACAGTAGCCAGCATATTGGTAAATTACTTGCATGGATGGAAAAGACTCAGTTAATGTTTCTGTTCTGCCAAATGAGTAAAATTACTTGAAAATGAGATCCTAGCTAGTGAACTATAAAGCTAAATGACTCAAGCAGTACTTGTTGACACATACATTTAAAATATGGTGTGGTTTGGGAGACCCAGCGGGAGCTGCAAAGAGAAAGCCTAATTCAGTAACCTGTTGTTTAGGATATGCATTGAAGAAGTGAGATGTCAAATCCTTACATTCAGCTAAGGGTGCTCTTGTGTAATATAAATATCTGCTTACTTTTGGCCTAGTATAAACAAAGATTTGCTCTTCCTGTGGATATGAGTACCCTTTAGGGCTTTATTTTTGTCACCCTTTTCTTTCTTTTTCTGCGTGTCATGAGAAATGCTGACCATAGGTAGCCAAGCCTGAGGTCCCTCAGAAATTGTTGCAGAACTACTGTGCCCTTTCCATTTTATCTTTTTCTATGTACTATAACTAATTACTATGGGACTTAGTAAATAAAAATTTGAATAAGTCTATTTTGTGCCCAAGTGCAGTCAGAAAAATGTGACAGGCATCAATTTACTCTCTATCTAGACCGTACAAGAGTTTCTCACACACTTCACAGAAGCAGTGAGTCTTTCTATGGCCCATCCATCCCCCTGTGACAGAGTCCTACCTCAGTGTCAGGAAGCATGCCTGTGGGCCTTGCAAACATCGTGTGTTTGTGAGAGAGAGAGCTACAGTCTGATGAGATGATTAAAATTCTGCAGATCCACAGCTGACACCTTTTTGACCCAGATCTGAAGTTCAGACTTGGAAATACTTCAGTCCCTTGAAATTTTAGGTCATGCTTCATAGAATTGCTGTTTTCATAATTTATAGGCTAAGCGTGATCATATCATTGTTGAGTCGCTGAGCGTCAGTGTGTGTGAATCAGCCATCTGCTGTCAGGCCTGAGTCTTGTCTCTCCCTGGCCAGTGACAGGGGAGGTCATTGTACCATGACGAGGCTCTGTCAGATGGGAATGGTTCAAGGGAACAACATGGCTGTATCCAAAAAAAGCCACTTCTGCTTACTGGTAGTAATGACATTTAGAGGACTGAAACGGTGCACAAGGAGTTTTAACAGAGGAATGGAGACTTTGTGAAGACAGAGGTGTGAAGGGTTTGCATGTTTGAGGGGAACAAAGGCTGGCTTTTGTTGCAGGGTTTTGAGTTATTTATGGAACCAGATGAGGAATGGAGGAGCTGTCTACACAGGAGAAAAGCAGACTTCAAGATCTGAAAGAGAAGCTGCACTGAGTCCTTAGGTCACTGACCTAAGAGTGGTAAGGATGCAGATAAAAAATGCATGTGGTCTCATTTTATTTTGTCTAGACTTGGATACCTTGTACACTTCCCAAGTGGGGAGTGATTCAGTATTTTGGAACTCGTACAAAGCTTCTGCATATTTTGCTTCAACCAGTGAATGTCCTGGAAACCCAGCATACCCAAGGTTAGAGCCTAGTGTTAAACTTGCTGTAAATTTGGGCAGGATGTGGGTTAGCACTAATGATGGAATCCTGTGCCATCTTGCTCTGCCAGGTCCTGTTTCTTTGGAGATGCAGTAATCAATACTGAAGAAAAGTAATGCAGAAACTGAGAAAATTATTTTACAGGAAATAACTGATTCGAACCATTGGGGATCAAAGATGGTTGAGAAAAGCCAGACACAACTTTATGTGCAGCAGTGGGGATTTTACCATGCTAGTTCTTGCAAATTGCTGCTGGGCTGTTGAGAGCTGAAGTTAAGGTTGAGCTGAAATATTAAAAATTAGGACTGAGACGTCTTGCTGCACATCTCATCGAATACATTTAGGTTTTATTAGCTGCAGCTGATTCAAAAATATCCTCTCAACAGGTATAGCCAAACAGGAGGAAAGAAAAAATTAAAAATCCTCATTTATGCATTAATCTAGTAGTAAGAAAATGTGAAGTTGTAATTGTCTTCTATACTTTCCTCCTCCTTATTGGGAGATTTTTTTTTTAAGGTATTAATTTCTAATTTAGTACTTAGTCTTCTTTCTTTCTTCTCCACCCCCCCTCACCGTCCCCCTGTCTCCTCAGACCCTGACAGTTTAAAAATGATACCATGCAGAATTGATGTAAGTATGTGTAGGTTGTGATGTGCATTGGAGGTGTGATGTACTTCTCCTAAAATCTTAAAAGCAGGTAAAGCTGAAAATGGCTACGTTCACTTTTATGCTGTCTATCCCCCTTTGTTCTCTCTCCCTCCCCCTTCTGCTTGTGCTCACTTGCTCTCTCTTTAGTATAACACAGTTGAACAGCAGTGAAGTGTAAAATGTGCTTTTGCCAAGGTCAGTTTCTTGTGATTACTCGCCTGTGGCAACTTATGCCAGTTGCAACAGACTGAGTCTCAGCAGTCCACAAAGTCACACTGGTGCTTATGCAGAGGACACCCAGTGTAGGTTACAGTAACTGTAGTCTGGAATAGCTCACAATGCTGCTGAATTTTAGCTGCTTTATTTAACTCTTCCGATCTAGCTTGTGCTTGCTTCAGTGGTTTGGAGTCTGTGCCATGAAACACTGGGTTGTCCTGGTTCTCTGGAGACCCTTGAAGCTGATTTTGGTGATTAAATTCTTGTCAGAGGTTATTTCTTTTCTTAGAGTGGATGGTTCAAATTTCAGAATTTCTCAAAAATTGAGAGACAATAAAGCATCACGAACACATGCATCTTCTAAATATTATATATTTTTTTGTGATTGGCTTGCTTTTGGGGGAAGTCATATAAAATCCTACTCTATTGACATTGACACAAGCTAAATTGTTTATCTGCACAGCAAGAATTACTGTGGAAAATTTTAAGAGGTAGTTTTTAAGCAAGAATTTAAAAGATGAGGAGACAGTCTTAGATGTTGTGCACACTCATAAACATAGAATAGCTTTTTGTTTAGAAGATAAAAATAATTTTGACTCTTGATCACTTTGGGAGATAAGACTTGTTGGATCCCATTTTGTTGTATACACTGGATTGGCTACCACCATGTGGTACCAATGCCAGTGGAAATAAAGTAAGAGACCTCTACTTTCATTCTCCTATCTCACAAATGAGCAAACATATCCCTTTATGGAAAAATGCTGTATTTAGAACAGAAAAGCATGGACTTCCTGTATTGTTTTCTTATTTGTACTGTCAGCAATATACAGGATTTTGTTTTCATTCTGGAAATACTTTTGGAAGCAGTATATAGCTCTTGAGCTCTGTGACAGTGACTTTGAGGTTACTTGTCAGTACTGACTAGTAGCGAGGCAGTAATTAATCTTGATGATTGACTGAAGGGCTAGAGCTGAACTTCGGTGACCTAATGAAATTCAAAATTTCATTGCTTAAAACTTATTATGAATTTGATTAATTTTGAAAATATATGTTGCCGTATTCTCTCTCATGTTTGCTTTGGAATGATTCCCGAGCCACAAGTAAAATAATGGCTCAGCAATTCAGTCTTGTCCTGTAAACGCCCTTGCATAAAGCACACAGGAATATTCCTGTTCTGCTCACAGAAACTCTCCACAAAACAAGGTGAAGTGCTTAATCCTGTATTTTCAATTTAGTCTTGCTTTCAGGCTTACAAAGAGTGTTTTTCATCAAGGAGCATGTTACTCGTTGCTTTTTTGCCTACACGGAGGACAGTTAAATTAGTATTTTGTTTCAAGACTGACATTTGCTTGTATGGTTTTCATAACTTACATGATTCCATTGGTAATCCAATCCCTTCCCTTTGCTTTTAATAACATTTGTATTGGCCCAGCTCTTATGGAAAAACACGCTATGAGAGCTGTGTTCAAGCCTTTGTAAAGATTGATCTGTCTACTCCCCTCTAAGCTGGAAATTTGTGGTAGGAATGAGCAGTGTTTGGTGTGTGCGTGATGGGGTAAATAGGCCTGTAGTACTTGCAGTGATTAGTGTTGTCTTCTAATTGTTAGAGCAGAAGTGGAATTGAGTGTTCCCTGTAGGAGGAAACAGCTGCACTAGGAGAAGCTGGTCTTCAGTCAGCTGAGAAATGAGCAAATGGGTGTTCTTGGGTGAGGTAATACAGAAAAGTGGCATTGTCTGTGCTTACCAGAACCTGTCACATTAATTTCCTTTTATGTTAAGGAACTTGTGGAAAGGAAAAAACTTTTCAGGCACTGAAGTTTATTTTTGGAACATTCACAATGATGTACATCCCTGCAGTGGGCTGCTGCTGCTGCATGCTCTGAGGATTTCCTCATTGGTACGTTCAGAGTGAACAAGCAGTAAAAAATTGAGATGGAAGAAACCTTCACAAAGCCCTGAACCCGTTCAGATTTCCATGCTGAGCTCCTAACTGATTTCTAACAATTCGATTAAAGGTAGATGTCATGTGGGGGGGGTTTTGGACAAGTGATATTCCAGATGCCTTGAAATCTTGCAAGATTTGCAACCTAATTTTTCTTTTAACCCACGGGTAGAGATCTGAAAGCTCGGTAAGGGGTTTGTTCATACAAATCCTACTAGTTTTAAAGGGAGTTCTACAAGTCAGTGTCCTGGTAAGTTTAAAAACATTTACTGAGCTAAGACAGATGTGCTGGAAATAAACATTTAACATATGGATAGAATATTACTTTTATAATGCTCTGGCAGCTTGTGAGTACCACACGAGTTTTCCTTTTTGAAGGCAATCACTACATTCTTGTAGAAGTAGAGGAGTGCCTACCTACTCATTGCTTTATTAATCTTATTAGAAACAAACTAGGGAAATGAGCAGTGAATTTGTGTTGTGCAGCAAAATGTTTCTCTTTTTTTTTCTTGTTAAACTCAGTATTTCTCCTGCTTTTCTTGGCAACAGTAGCAGTATCTCATATCATGAGTGTTCTGTTCACATTCCAGGGAGTATTTGAGGACTAGGACCCAGGTAAAGAAAAGTCAGTAAATTTAGACAGAGAAAACATTCTCAAATTCCTTATAAGACATTTATTCCAAATAAAGGTCTGTGTTAATGAGGGAGCAGTAACTCTGTAGCAGTTATCACACATATGTACTTGGAAGACAAAAGAGAGACCAGTTGATAAATCATAAGGGTTTCATTGTTTCCCCTTTTAATGGCAAGTTTACCTTTTAAGCTTCTAACAGCTTTTAATAAATGTCAGTTTTACATTTCAGTTATGATAAGACAGCATGATTCTTACAGTTTCCTTCATCAGATGGGCAAAATTCAGTGATTAGAATGTAGGTTTAAGAGGCAGGGTCTCTCTGACAATTTGTTACTTATGACTTTGACACCTGAATCACTGCATGGACTAGGACAGTCTATAACATGACTTTTGCATCCCCAGGGGAAATAGTGACTATAATTTCCTGCCTCATGGGTGCATATGAAGATTAACCTCCTGGAATGAGTAAAGTATTTGTTAATAGATGATAGTTATTGATATGTCACCTACTTATTCGTAGCAGTGACATTGCTAATATATTATTCCTGAGGGGAATGTAAATGAGCACATAAGCCAAAAGACATTCATTCAAGTAATTTTCATCATCTTATTCAAAAGCATGTGTATTCAGTAGTGTCCATGTTAGTACTTTTTGGATGATTTAAAAATACTTAAGAAAAAATGCCATGAAATACAAAGGGAGAACTCAAGGTCATGCTCGCTTATTCTGTCTTCACATCACGGTGACTGGAGTGCCTCTGATAATCTGCCTTTAAAGGCCTGCTAGCTGACAGTACAGGGAAAGCAGCATAAATTTATATCCAGCTACATTTTAGAAGTTTAGTCTTGTTGCATGCTTTCTGCAGTAGAGGTATGATGTGTGATTAAATTGTGAAATGTTCAATAGCAGCATGCCTTTTACATTTTTTCTTTTAAATTTCTACCATTTTTCATAGCTGAGGTTAAAGATAAATAAAATATTTTGCCAGTCTGTTTCCAGTGTCAGAGCTGTTGTTTGGACTGCCATGAACATGTGGGAAAATGAATATTACTTTATATTTCTTTCAGTGGTCAGCTTGAAAGATGTGAGTGAACAGCAAGGTCATACAGGGTTTTGAAAGAGGGCTTTTATAGATCCTTTCACTGTATTATTACCTCCTTAATAAAAAAGGCTCCATGCTCTTTATTTTTTTTTTGTTTCTTTATCGGTTTAGACTTCTGTATATATTCTACTATACTTTATTAAAAATATTCTTGTCATAAATGTCTTTTCGGCCTAAAATGAAATTACTGCACAAAGCCTCTGTTTTGGGGTATGGACTGAAAGGAAGATGTGAGATAAATATGCAGTTGCAGAGGAGGGGTATTGCCCTTGAAAATGCAATTTGCTACGATAGCTGTAGCCCAGAGGTAATTTTGACATAGTGCTTAGTATCTGATATGTTGTCTGAAAGTAGTGTGGTGCTTCTTGTTCCTCTTGGTTCCTTTGCCATCATCTCATTGGACTCATCTCCTTTTTTTAGTGATGTAGTCCAGTTTACCTAAATATTACATTTAGAAAAAAGTAAAAAAAAAAAAAAAGGTGAATTTAGCAGCTGTACTGAATGTCATCTGCTTTGATAAATTTCATGCTGGCAATGACCAAGTTTAGCCATAATTAATCTTGTGTTGTGGTTTCAGCCAGAAAGGTCCCATTCACTTTGCCCCAATGGTGGACACAGAGCTTGTGCCCTGCAGCTGTGTAGAAGACAACTCAGGAATGTGGCCTGACACACTCAGTGTCCTCTGCAAGATTTCACTGCCTGCAGGAGCTGCTGAAGGTTACTGGTTGTGGCTTCAAGCCCTTGTGGTGAGCACACATAACAGAAATATTTAGAATGAAAAGACACGCTGAATTTAATGTTATGTTTTTCTAATGAGAGTTTGAGTTTTTGTCTTATGGTATTGATGGAGCTTTTTCTCTCTCAAGAATTAAACCCGAAGCAATGACTTATGAATCATACTTTGTGTCTCAGTTACAGACTAGCTTGACTCATCAGTGCTTTTTCTTCTGTCATCATTTGGGGGAAATGCCAGGTTTTTTTTCTTCATATGTAGTTTTTAATTATTACTGACTATGGGGTAGAGATGAAGGCAGTCCAGCTAAAGACCTGATTTTATTTAAGTCTGTGCTTCTAAAGAGTCATGTCATACAATAAAGTATTGTACAATAGTTTTAGATAGACAGGGGGACATGGATTTCTGATTCTTTAGTGATAATATCAAAAGACAGTAACAAGTGAGTACTGAGAGCTCTCTATTATACTCATAATAAATAAATTTCTTTGACCTAATATTTTCCAGATGGATAAGAGATATTTAAAAAAAAAAAAAAAAAGAGTCATGTCATGCCTGGAAAGTGTCTCCTGCAAATAAAGCCCAAAACACAGAGCTCCTGATATCTAGCTTTTTGTTAAGCTACTGATGATCTTGTGATGATATGTATTTGTACAAAAATTAGACTGGTCATGTAACTTCTGACATTGTTAGTAATCCTTCTTTTATTGGGTGATGTTATTTTTAGTGTTACATTTGTCTTGTAATATAATCAGATGCACAATACTTTTTAGTGCTAATGTAGTGGGAACTTGAAAAGCAAGACTCAACCTCTGCAGTGCTTTCTAAGTTTAAATTAAATTTATAATAATATAGGATTAACACATTGAAACACTGCAAGAATATTCTCTCTCATTAAGACCAACCATATTGTTTTTTCTATATTAAACTGTTTTCTACTTAGTTTTTCCCTATAACCAATATCTAAATACCCTTAATGTCTTTTGTAAAAGCTATAAAAGGTTTTTGTTAGGATTCTCAAAGCTTTTGGTTTATTTACATGCATTTGTAAGCCTCAGTGACTGAATTCTTACATACAAACAATAAATTGTTTAATCTGTTCGATATTCTATAATCTCTCCTCCTCACTATACATTCATTGTCAGAACTTGACCCAGGGGATTTGTTCAATGCAGTGTAGCACTTCTTCCCCAAATTATCTTGAAGATGAAGCTGTGCATGGCATTCCCTTAAGAAATTAAAGTATGTATTTTTCTGTTGTATATGAAGATTCAAAATCCCTATCTTCACTTCATGCCCAATCAGTAGGTGCTTTATCCTTTAACTGAAGTGGAATTCTGAACTGAAATATCTTAAATCGATGATTTAAAAGTTGTTGGAGCAACTAGAGAAGACAGTAATGTGACCAATATGTAGGATATCCACGTGCACAGGCTGTGGGCAAATGAGTATAGTAAGGAGCACAGATTCTCTCTGCAGGTATGTGAGAATCAAGACTTTTCTCCTGCCTCCTGTTGGCACATGGTCATTCATCTATGGAGAATGAAATCCATGTGGCTAAATCAGACTTCTTAAATTATTGGCATTAGTGTGAGCCAAATATTTCTTTTGCATTACACAAGGAATGGGAAAACCTTCATGCCAAGGACAGAACAGAACTGAGTGATAAATGTGACAGTGATATTTATTATGGAGCTTTTTATTGAATTGTAATCTTCTCTAATATGACCAGCCCTTAATTGCAGGTAACTTTTTCCTCCTTTCAAACTGACCAAGCAGCCACCCTTAACTCAAAAAGTAAAGAAAAAACTCGCTTTCAAATTCCCCATTTCTGTTCCCTGCTGGAGGCATCCAGTTTTGTTGATAATGATCTAATCTGTTGCATAACCAGAGAACACTGAGCCTGCTGCCATAGCCTGCTTCTTTCTTGGCACTGTTGGAAGGCTTCAAAGAGAGACTGTGTGTGTGAGGCGACTGCTCTACCAGCAAGACCAAGGGGATCAAAGCCTACGTTTAGAAATGGAAAACAACAGAAAGAGAAGCGGTTGGCACGCAGTTGCAATCCTGAAACTGAAACCAGTCTCACAGGAATGAGCTATTTTGAAGCTGAGGATAATTTATTGCAAATTGTACAGAGCAGGAAAAGATAATGGATTTTTAGGGAAAATTCATCAAGATTTTACTTTGTAGTTTCTTGATACAGGGGAGATTATTGTTCAAAAAAGGGATGACCAATTATACAATTTTAATTGATTTTGCCTGATTTTGTGCTGCATCACATTATCTTCTTGGCTCCACTAATGTTTTCAATTAGGAAGTCTTCAAGTGAAATCAGTTGCAAAAATTACTCCAAGAAAAAGTAGGAAAGTTTTTGTCCTGGTTTCAGCTAGGGTAGAGAAATTCTTTGAAGATTGAATAGTTGTTTCAAGATTGTATTTAATGACCTTGGGAAAAATACAGTGGCCTGTGGTGGTTTTTTTTTTTTTTTTTTTTTTTTTCAATTTCATAATAAATGGAAGTAATTTCTCTCCACATTATCCCCCAATGTTTTGGGTGAAAATTCCTGATTGTTTGGGAGATATCTAATTTATGACCATATAATTTATTTTTCAATTATGATAGTGAATAAAGATTATTATTCCTTGTATTTTAAATACAGGATCAGATGTTATTTTATTTTCACTTGCAATTCTGAATATTTGTCTTTAATTCCATATGAAGATGTTCGTATTTACCTATGCTAATTTAATAAACCATTGGAAATGTAGGAATCTAAGGTATGTGTTATTAGGGAAACTTGCTGTAATGTACAAAGTATTAAGCCAAGAGAAACCATGAGACTTTCAGAGTGCTGATTTAATGGACTGTTCTTGGCCATAGCTCATTTGTCCCTATCATTTACTATGGTTTTTATGGTAGGGAAAATGACAGTAACAGTTTTTTTTTTTCATGCTCATTGCCTCTCTACAGAAGGGAGGCAAAGGCAAGTTGGAGATGCAGAAAGCCTACTCTCCCTACTGTCCTTGTTACTGTGGAGTGTTCTGTAGGATGTGCCAGGTTAATGGTAGTGGCTGTGCCTCTTACTCCTGTGGTGGCGTGGTGACTGACACGTGTGTGGTGTTTCTTTTATGCTGTGAATCCTAAGGAAAATCTCAGAGTGCAATGTGATCACTCTGGATAGAGGTACAAGTTACCAGAGTGCAACGCTTTAGTGCCTGAAACTGTTTGCACACATAAATCTTTGAAATATTGTTGAACTAGAATTTTGGTCTCCAGAGTTAGAAACACTCCCTTCTTCTCTAAAAGTGGATTCCTTACTATGTATATTTGCAAAAATTTAGGTTCTGATGATACCTTGTCCTGGTGCTTACAGGAGGCAGCCATAGTTGTGATGATGACTGCGTCCTTGGACTACTTTGCTTTCTGTGGTGGTGTACATTTCTTCAGGGGTTCCTCCTTGTGGGGTGGGAAAGAAGGAATGGTCAGTCAGATCAGATCCTTGTGGGACCTCAGCTGCAAAACTCGACCTGCATTTTAAAGAATAGAAGCAATCTGTATCTTTTGAAAGATGTGTGAGATGTATTTAGAAATTATCCTGAGGGTCACTGAAGGAATTTTCTTTATCCAAAACTACCCTTTCTCGGAAACACCAGTCTTTGAAACTTTTCTTACAAAGCCTGTCTTTTTAACAAGGATGAAAAAAGATGTTTTTCTCTCTTCCTTTGTGAGACAGCTGAGTAGTTCTGACTGAAATGAAAATCCTCTAAAAATTAAGAGAAGGCAGAGTCTTGGCATGAAAAAATACAGACCAATTTTTAAAGCTTAGCATTTTTAAGGGATGAACAGTTCTCTGATCCCTAATTGTAGTGCTGAGAGTCAGCTGCATTGATCCTAGTACCTCTTGCTGGAGAAGCACTACCACCATTTTACTAATTGCCAGAATAATGTTACCTGATACATGTTAAATAGCTGTTTAATCTTTTGTTATATTTTTTTCTGTCATTCCTTACTAGTAAAATAGATCAGCAGCAGAGAAGTTGTATATACTTAGAGGATCCTCCTCTTGTCCTCTTTTTTGGGTCATTGAAATCTCTCGCTTTTGAGAGGCTTTTGTACTTTTGTTTTTATGTTGATGGTATTTTTGACAGGGAGTCAATGCTCAGATTGCAGTTTTAGTTACTATGGAGAAGCTTTCCCACAGAAAAGCTTATGCTCTATTTTCTGAACACTGAATTTGACCAACTTCCTCTTAACTTGCAGTTCTGAAGTTCATTTTGTACCAGTTTTCATTAGACTGAAAATTCTTTTGGCTCAGGCATGCTTCCTCTTACCCTTGCAATCTGTAGTGTCCTAATGAAAAAAGGAAGAGAGTGGGACTGGGACAAAAGAGGAATATAATATCCTGAAAGCCTGTACGTGAGAAGGGAAATGAATGTAGCTGTAGTCTGATTCTTGGGTTTTGTTGAAAGAGAGCTATGGCACGGCTGTCTTGGAGGTGGGGTTATTGGTGATTTCTAATGTATTCTGATACATGTATGTTAGTTCCTCTCCTTAAGGATATGGTTTTCTTACACAAGGTGCTAGATTGTTGGGGTTTCCTTTTTATGTTGTGCAGCAGGTAAGAGTTGTTTAACAGTTTTACAGTTTGTTTCCCTGGGAAAAACTTCCTGGGTCTGGGCTGAATGGTAACAACATATGTGCTTGGGTTCATATGTAGTTGTGGGGATTTTTTTGGTACTTTCTGTAGTATTTCTTTGCATCTGCTATACTGGATACTCTTTGAAGAGGTAGCTACATTAAGGTGTAGTTCAAAGTGGCAGAAAACCTTATGAAGCTGAGAACTTGATCCAGAAATAGATTGTGAAAGGTTCTGAAAGCATTTTATTTTCACCTGCTCTGTTAGCGTCTTTGCTGAATGAACACTTACTCCCAAGCCCACTGTTCCCAGGCTGGTTAGATTGTGTGATTTTATTTTTTTTCACCTCCTCCAGCAATAGGAAGGCATTACTGCAGCCTTTGAAAAGCCCAGAGGTTTGATAGAACTGTGCTGCAATGCAGGCTTTCCTCCTGATCCTGTGCAGTCACCGTGATGTAAAGGGTAGGAACCTTTTTCTCCTCATCTTTTTATTTCTTTCAAATCACCAATTAAATACCTGAGGGAAAGCAGGTTGTTGGGGAAAAAAGTTTTCTACATAATAAGAAAAATTGGAGAAGAAGAGCTTCAATGAGGGAGCAGCTTTCTAGGTTATGCCTGGAGAATTATTCAGATTCAGGAAGGACTTCAGAACACAGGGCTCAACCTCAACGTCTTTTCAAATTGCTAACTAAACTATAGACAGATCAATTTCTCACCAATTATCTGTAAATGCAGAAGCATTTTAAGGGCATTTTCACTAGCTGTTCTCAGAGTCTGAAGACATGATTAATGCTTTCTGGTCCCATTTTTTCCAAGGTGCTATATGGGGTGAGGAAGGAGTAGACCCACTAAAGAGGGTCTTACAGTTTCAAAAACTGGAAGAGTAACAATGTTATCAGATAACCCATGAGGGAAGAGAGACATAAGAAATGCAGATCACACCGTAGCTAATCTTCAAAGATTGGGATTAGAACAAAGGTGTTTTTTTCTGCCTCCTCTTTTTCCTATCTGTGTAAATATAGACATAATTTTATTCTGGAATTTCAAT
>WEIU01010300.1:1720-19373 GCA_013389925.1 Aegithalos caudatus
GTGGTAAGACTCCCCCTAAACCCCATATTATTTCTATGAATGTGCATATGGTTCATGAGCCATTTTTCCACCTAGTTCCCAGATACATTTTGTTTGCATTGGATCCGTTTGTGAAAATTTTACTCATATTGGCAAGTAGCAGTGAATAATCCCATTAAAATGTCATCAAACTCCCTGCTTTGGAACTGTGTTTTAACTATGTGCTCTCCTTGCCAAGTAAAAGAAGGTTCTGATTTACAAAAGATGTTAAATCAATAATAAGGTTAGCTAAGTTAGTTAAATTAACTAAACATATCAGTAAATTATCCTAATTCTAAGTCTGTCCATGCAACTAAATAAATACTTCATTTTTTATTTGTGTGCTCCTTTACCAAAATAACAAAATATTTCAGAATCAAGTTTCAGAAAGAGCGAAAGAGTGAAAGAGTGAAAGAGAGAGAGAAAGAGAGAGAGAGAAAGAAAGAAAGAAAAAAGAAAGAAAAAGAGAGAAAAAAGGACCAGCTGATTATTTTGAAAGAGAATAATGGCAGTACAATGAACCTCTTATTTGAGCCATCTCTTTGTTGTTAGATTCATTTAAAAATCATGATAGGAAACTTACAGGATCAGAACAAAAAATTTATTAGTATCAATTATGGTACCCTTTGAGTTGCTAAGTTTCTATGTTTTTACATCTTTGCAAATAACTACATATGTTGAGCTTATGATGGATATTCACATGTGAAAAATATTTTGCGAGTGTTGATTTTGTTTTTCTGAGACAGCAAGGACTGAAAAATCCCAGAAGCACTAGAAATTGAGTCTTGTGATGAACGAAAAAAAATGTTTTTCAAAAGTCTGGCATTTATATCTCAGTTCATCAAAAAACTTTAAATTGAAACATCAAAGTTTTGAAATTTGGCATGGTTATTTGGCAAAGTAACAAGAAATAAAAATGTTAGCGACTATCAAAAAGTTTTGAATAGTAAATCTGCTTTGACAAAATGCAATTAAAGTGCAATGGTCAAAAATTGTCAAAGCCTAAGTAGGAGTGTTAAATCAGTCAGGGTTTTCTTTTTTTTTTTTCTCTACTTGGAGATATGTACACTCCCTTGATTTCAGAACACAAGAATGGCACAAAAGATAAGTTAAAATTAAGTGTTATAGGTATGCATAGGCAGAGACGTGAATGTTTTATGTTGTAAAACATTCAATGATATATATTTAGGTAATTATTTCCAGGGAAGCTTAGAGTATGCATGTGGCATATGAAAGTTTAGTGGTGCCTAAATGCTCAAGGTGCTTTGCCTCCCAAAACTGAGCTGAATCTGCTCAGAGCTGTTCCTTCTGAAATATTAATTTATGATGGATGACAAATTTGTTTCTACTTCAGACTGATTGCTATTAACATCTATTTGTAAAAATTTTCTATGGAATATTCATATTTCTTTATGGCATGACCCTACAACTTTCATATGCCTCAATTCTCGTATGCTTTCAGTGTATGTTTATCTTCAAGCAGGAGAATAATTTCATTAAATTAATTTCATATGATGAAGTCCAGTTGTTGCATAGATTTTAATATAGCTAGAAATATTATATTTTTCAGTGTGATGAAAAGTAAGCAGAAATTCAGGAAAGTTAAGTATGTTCCTCTCCAGAGGAATATAACAATCAGTAAGAGAACAGAGTGCAAAATGTCACCTCTGTTCTTGATTATTTTCTCTGCAAGTGCTACAGTGGTGTTTTTCTTTTTTTTTTTTAAGAAAAATATCTATAGTTATTGAATGGGGTAACCAATATATATGTAGTAAAGGTGTTTACTTTCTGAAATACTCAAAGATTAAAGTACATTCAAATGTCTCAGTTCTATCCCTGCTTTTATTGTGACATGACAAAAAACCACCCACAACATATTCCAAAGCCTTGCTTAAGTCATAAATCTTTTTAAAATTAAGAGATGTAATTTTTGGATCTAAATAATTCCTCATTCATATATTTGCTTTTATGTTCCTTTAATTTTACTATTCTTGTGGAAATCCTGTACAGTCCTGTATAACTGATCACTGAATAGAAAGAAATTACCCATCAGAATAAATGCTAAATTTCTACCAAGTGTTATAGCATAGCCTGTCCTTTAATCACGTTCTTTGAAGTTCCTCAAAATAACACATTATATAGGAAACCTCTTATTGTGCTTTAAAATTGAATCTGAGGTAATATAATACAATTTGTAAAGTGTAAATTGTTACCCAGATTGCCTATATGTCTTTGTGGAAAGAAAACAATAGATGACAGCTTTTGGTTTTATAATTTAGAAAACAAACCATTTTTCTGGGTGGAGACAATTACTTGTGGGATAAGGGAACATATTCCATGGCTGCAGCGGGTTATTAATGACACTGCTAATAACAATAATGGGAATATTTGTCATTTTTCTTGACCTACTCTTGCTTACTCATCCTTTTTCGTTCTTCCCCCTCTTGTTTTACCTAATTTATTCAAATTTGTCATGAAAGTAAAAGGAATCTGATAATAAATCTTTCATTATATTAATTTATTTCTCATATATTTCTTCCTTTCTGCTTTATCATCTGGACTTTTTAAAAATATATATCCCTGATATATATACATGTAATATATATACTAATATAGTATATATTTATATATATATATGTAGGACTAAATATTTAAGATGTTGAGTAGTATCTCATCTAATAGTGGGTCCTTATGCTGGATTTGTCATGTAATCCAATGCAACCTTAGTGAAAGTCAATAGAATGGCTTCTGTGGTTATTAATTCACATTGACCACATAGTCTAGGATCCCAATCCATAGTAGCCACATATCTAGAGCACGCCATATTTTCCAGCCATTCAGGAAGTTAAAATTTATATAACATGAGAAGGAATGCATGACTGCACTTCTCTTTAAAATGGCACATCAAAGAATGCATCACCATTGTCATTCAGACCTGGTAACAGGCCATAGGCCTCTAAGATAGAGAGAACCAGGCTTTGAGAACTCTTAAGCCCTAAGCTACTTAGAGTTAGTACTTAGGGTTAGTACCTGGGGTTCGACAGTGCAGTCTTCAGGGACTCTACCTTGTTTCCATTCACACACAGCAGAGAGAAGAAATAAGGCATGAAAGTGTTGAAAATCGAGACAGGAAGGTACAGTGGAAGTGGTGGACTGGAAGACTGACAGTGGCTGAATGACCAAAAGGCACTGCAAGAAGACACAGGATAGGGCCAACCTCTAACCCAGATGCTAGACACAACTTCTAGCTTTGGGTGGAGCAATTGCCTGAGACCGACAAAAGAGTTTTTAAGGCAAGTGGTTGGCATAATTTTTGTTGAGGGAGATGTTAAACATGCCCATATGTGTTGTAATACATATGTATTCTTACTTACTATATATGCATATATGTGTAAATATAAATATATATAATGTTCCTAAAATATGCAGTGAAGCAAAACAATTTATAGCTGAGAAAATCTCCAATATGTAAGAATTCTTCACTCATTTATTTTTCTGTACTTTGAGAACACAGCTAATCACTGGCTTAATCTGTTAATGACATCAAAAGCATTTGAATCTTATGACCAATCAAAACACAAATTGTCCAAATACATGTTCTATGAAGGACTTTGGTCTCAAATCACAATAAATTCTTCAATCTAATAAGCAAATTCTATAAGAAAAAATATGACTCTCTCCTAATATCTTAATTTGGGCTGCTTTTTTATCAGTTCCCTTTCCTTAATTCATAACATCATAAATTCACAGAATATCTCTTGTTGGAAGGGACCACATGATTAAGAGCATCCTCCAGATGCTCCTTGAACTCTTACAGAATTTTTGCCATGACCCCTTCCTTGGGGAACTTGTTCCTTGTGGAGTCAGTGAATGGTGGACTGACCATCCTCTCAGTGAAAAAACATTTTCTAACATTTAATCTGAACTTCTACTGATTCAACTTCATTCTGTTTCCTCATGTCCTATCACTGGTCTCCAGAGAGAGCAGTTAAATACATCCTCCACCTCCACTGCTGCCCAGCTTGAGAAAGCTGTAGACTGTGATGAGGTCACCCCTCAGCCTTCTGTTCTCCAAGATGAACAAACCAAGTGACCTTAGCCACCCCCTGAAATTCTTGCCTTTGAGGCCTTTCACCAAATGACATGCTCAAATTGTTTGATTTTCTTCTTATATTGAGACACCCAAAACTGCACACAGTAATTGAGGTGGTATCACACCAGAGCAGAGCAGGACAATCCCCTCCCTTGCCTGGCTGGTGATGCTGTTCCTCGTGCACTCCAGGACATGGGTGGCCCCCCTGGTTGCCAGGGCACTGCTGGCTCATATTAAATATATCACCAAACCAAAATTGAATAGATCAATTCCTGCAGGGCTACTCTCCAGCCTTTTATTCCCCAGTTTATATGTATAACCTGGATTATCCTGTCCCAGGGTGTCTGTTCATGCTAAATTTCATATTGTTGATATCCAGATCTCTCCTTAAGGCCCCTCTGCTCTCAAGGGTGTCCACAGCTTCTCCTAATTAGTATAACTGGCAAACTCATTCAAGTTATTTCAACCAGAAAAAAAAGTTTTCATACATGAGTAACGCAAATTTAGTGAGAAGTCAAGAAAGAGTAATGAAGTCTGATTAAATACATATGATACCTGTTACTATTAATTATGTTGATTATTGCTATGACTAGGAAATAAGAAGGAATTCCAGGTTTGCCTGGGCAGACATGGAGTAGTACCTTGAAGAACAGGCAGCATAAGCATGCAGATGAAGTGTACACAAGAATACAGACAATCGTGTCAACTGAACTGTGTTATCAGCAAATGTCTTTCCAGGTCTTTAGTGGAGGTAAGAGCCCAGGTAGGGGGCAAATAGGTTAATTAACTAGAAAGGAATGAAAGTTCTGTGTCAGCAGCAGAGAGAGAAAGGGAAGTAAACAGATAAAGTGAGAAAGAGAGACTCAAAGTATGCTCTAGGCTCTTCCTTTCATTAGGTCAGACATTTCTCTTTTATGGATATTACGCAGATCATAATTAATTCATGACACAACTGAAGCTGTCTTGCTGGCTTAAGAATTTAGAGTTATTCACTACTTAAAAAACACAGAAAAAATACTACTTAATCGTTCCTGAAATTAATTAGTCCTCTTATCATTCAGCCAATGATGACAGTTTGTAGTTCCTATCAAAAGAGAAAAAAACACACTCAAACAGTCAGAAAGTGATTAGCCATTACTTTTAGGTGGTATCCCATACCACAAAGCATTTTGGCATTTTGTGAAAAATGCACTTAAAATCCTCCACTCACAAGACCTCTTTTGCCATATGAGAATATGCATAATTTCACATTTAAAACTTACATTTTCTTCTTCCTAATTTGTGGCACGACCCAGTACTTTTGAAATAATATGTCCTCTATATTCTGTGGATCTATTTGTGTTGAAGTCTTGGTATAATTTCTCTCTCTCTCTCTCTCTTTCTCTCTTTTTATTTTTTTGTTTGTCAGTTGACAAAAATAGGTATATAATTCTCTTTATTATTCATCTATGTACTATGGTATTATATACATTCAATTCAAATATGGAATTAAAATCTTCTTCTACCATTCTAAAGACATGGTATCTCTCCACAAGTGGAATTGTAAGAGAATAATGTATATAGGTCAACTGAAATAAATTGGAAGAGAAGCAACAGTTGTCAATATACTCATCAATACTATCAGATGAGAAGGAATCAAAATGCAGTTACAGAGAAGGATCTACTTTAAAGCAGACAAATTCTTATTTCTTTTGCATGTTGTAATGAAAGCAGAACTTTAGGGGTCATAACAGGGACTTCATTCTAAAAATAAACCACTTTAATTATGGAATATTCACAAGTATCTTATCATAAACTTCACCCATCTGCAATCAAATTTTACCTCTTCCATAAAGGAGTTGTCAAAGTATATAGCTAATATATATTTTATCTATATTATAATTTATTATATATATAGTATATCCATTAATTAGGTGGAGGGAGAAATTTTACTCTTAAGAGCTAATTACAGATACCAAAGAATGACAAATTTTTGTGGGTTTTCTCAGAAAAGTATCTTATAATGTAAGAGGCATCAGACTGGAAATTAGTTTTTTGCTGGTTGCCTAATGCCTTTCCCAGGATGCCATCCTTCTCATGCTTGTGGGAATGGTTATATTCCACTCCTTGTTGCTTTTCAGTTCTAACAGTGAATAAATGAAAATGCTTTTTCCCTGGTCATTCCCCTAAACGTGCTCACAGCCTTTGCTTATCTGGCGTGTATAGGCAAGTTGACACTTTTCCCAGCATAAAAACCATAGAAATGCTGGCAGCTATAGAGCTCTGGCACAAACATCCAAGCTGATTCTCACAAATGGACACACAAGTGCTTAGGTCTCTGTTATGGATTTTAAATCCCAGAAAGTAGGCCAAACAGCTGCTCTGCTATTGTCCCAACTTTGCCTTCTCTGGGCAATAAAATGAATATTATTTACCTTTTGAAATCACTATTTATTTCTTCTTTTCAGTTGATAAAAAACATTGAAAATATCTGGTCACAAAAGACTTCACGATCCAGCTGCCAAATGACCACATGGGTACATCTGTGACACCTTGCAGATTAAGACACCAGGCAAAATAAAGACACATATAGTGCTCAGGAAGACAAATAGGACTGTACGTGATGGTTCGTTGAATGAAGATTGTAAATCTGGCCTTGGGATGGCATTCAAAATGTATGAAAATATCCAATCAAACTAAGTGAAATCTCCACAGCTGATGATGACTCAATGCGTTCTGAGCACTGATATTGGAAAAAAAAAAAACCTAGCAAAACTTGTAGAAGTTATTATAATTTCTGTCTCTTCCTGCTGGCTCTGGGAAGCACATTACAAGTTATGCTTACTTCACATTTTTGCTGTTTTCAGAACTCTCTCTCCCCTTTTTCAGGAAAGGTACTTGCTGAGCCTGAGTGAAGGGTAAGAAAGTTCTAACCAGGTTATTTACTGCACAGTTATGATAGGTTCCTTGGGGGTTTTTTTTGGCAGCATAAACTTGCACAAATATATTATGGGTTTCATAACTATATTTTCCCTACTAAACATTTCTCTGTTCAGCTCTTAAATACTCTCTGGTAATTTTTCAGATTTTGCTATTTAGGGGTAATTAAAGGAATCTATTTTTTCAGATATGTGTCTTGAGAGGATCTTACACAATATAATCATGCTTTTTATTTTACCATTCCTTCTTTCTACTCTAATTATTGTTTTCCAAATCTATGTGATTTGTGGTACTTTGCTTTCTTTTTGATTGATCACGTATCTCACTTCAGACTGTTCTGTTAGTTGCTCTCTCAGGCTGTTGCCAAAATATTTTTATGCAACGGTTAGAAAATTCTATATAACACAGAACAAGTAAAGAACCACATGGTAAAATGTTAATCCAAGATTTTTAAAAGCCAGATTCCATTAACTCTTAGTTATGAACATTTCATATGATTTTACCTTACCCTGAGATTAGCTCAGTTGGTTAGAACACATTGCTAATAACACCAAAGTTCTCAGTGTGATTTCTTTAACAGTTGGAGTTGATGATCCTTGTGGGTCACTTCCAATTCAGAATATTCTGTGATTCTGTAATCTGTAGCAGTAAAAATAATAATAATAATAAAAGAACAAACACAGAATATTTTCTCTTACTAAACTAAACTGATCCTGACATCTTTATGCTGGTACCTGAGTGTGCTGGTGGTGAAGCTCACCTGGGCCCTAGAATTCACACCTTTAGACTACATGAGAAACTTGCCAGTTGCCCAAAGAGGATTCCCAGAAGTGATCTTGTAGCTGCTACACTCAAATAACCTGATCCTGGTTCTTAAAGGAGCACTCACAGACAGGGGACATGTATTTGGCAGAGGGAAAGCCAATGGGTAATCCTCACTGCAGCCTGTCAATTTTACTTTTCATGATGTTAGAAATCTGCTTTTAAACTCCATGTCACTTTTAAGTAGATCAGCTGGAGAATTTTCCTTCATCACCCCTTTCTATCTTATTTTCACTGTATCTAAACGTGATTCAAAACTGGAAGTTTTCTGTCCTACTGCATAATTTCTTACTCAATTTTGCAAGAACCGCAAAAATTCTACTTTCCTAGAAACAGAAGCTCTGGGGAATTTTTCAAAATTAAGGACATTTGATCTATGATTTTTTTTTTCATCACCCTTAAGTAAAGAAGGCATAATACAGGTAACAGGGGGAAGAGGTTGTTTTTGGTTGTTTTTTTTCCCCAAAGGAAATTAATTATTCCAACTTGTATTTTCATCCTGAATTAGAATGACATGGAAAATAATGAAATTATTTCTGCAATAAAAGCTTAAAAACTTTTATTTAAGCAATATTCTAATTTTAGTTTTTGTAATCAGGCCAGCTAAGGTATTGCAATTAAATAACTGTGAGCCAACTGTCTGGGATACCCTGGACAGAAGGATGCTGTGTGCACATACTCTGAGGTGCACAGGACTTATCACTGTTTGTCTGGGATATCTAGGTCTCCAGCAGCTCAGTCTTAGTTACTGTCACCATTCCATCAGGGATCTGCTTGGGGGTGGTGGGGTAGGGGGGGAGGATTCATGGATATGACTATTGCTGTTATAGTGTTTTCCTAAGTCATCAAGCTGTTGTTGGATGTTTGTTTTTTTCTCATTTTGATACAAACCTGCATGCCAGAGGGATTTATTATAATTCCATATGCACTCTGAACTCCAAACGTGGGCTAACCTAAATCATAGTATAATCTGCCCTAGGAGCTTTAGTCATGCATTCAGAAGGGAAACTGAATTATCTTATGGGAGATATAATTAAATCAGTCATTCCTCTCTGTAGAAAAGCTCTATGAGCCATCCTAACAAATGCTGTTACATGCTTCCTTAGGGACTAACACAGAGGAAAACAAATATTGAAACAGTTTTTCATTTTATTTTGCAAATGAAAATGTCAAGAATCAGATCTACTTGCCCCAAAAAGAAATATTATATTTAAAAATACATAAAATAAATCTGAATGTCATGGTGAAATTAAAATTTTAACAGACAAAATTTTTCATTATAACAATTTTGAGCAGGAATTGTCCAAAAATTCCACATGTTTCTTCTGACATTATAATCACTGTAAGCTATCAGGTTTTAGTAAACTACTCTGGTAGTAGCAATGTCAAAAAAAAGTATATTAACAGATAAACTACTCCTAGGGTTCATTCTGTTCTTCATAAAATTAATGAAGTGTTACTAATGATTCTCTCCAGTTTTTAAAACTAACAATGTTCCTCAAATTGGTTCAGCTTAGAGAAAGTAAAGACATTTCTCATATTGTATCTCCTTGGTGATATGAACTGGCAGAAGAGCTAGCAGCATGACTTAAACATGTTGCTGTTAAATACCCAAACTTTGGCTGCAAATTAGTCAGAGTTGATATGAACATCATGAAATCACCTGTCTTTAGAATTCCACTGTATTATGTTGTGGTAAAACATTTGAATATGGATACTGTGAGTAAGGAATGATTCCTTACACTATGTCATGGCATTCCTATTATTCCTCTGAAATTATATCCATATGGTCTCTATTGTCATTCTGCCATATTATACTTTTACAACATAAAAGTCGTAATTGCTGGAAAGTAAAGTGATTGTGCTTGAAATTCAAGAAGAGGGACTGCATTATGAGAATCAATGGAAAAGGACTACAAAAGAAAATGGTGATAAAGTCCATTAACAATTAATGGACACAGTGAAAGTGGAATCTATTCATATGCATCAACACACAAATCTGTCCCAGCAGTGTCTCCAAGCACTCAGAGTCAGGAAACACAGTTGAAAGAAGGGAATTGTGTTAGGAAGTAAAGAGGTAAAGAAGAGGGAGGTATGACTATTGAAATAGGTGAGACCACTGTCAAAAGAAAGTTAGCAGTAGGATGTGAAGTAATAAGTAAGTTTTTTCACTGAGGAAAAATTAGTAAATGAAGAGGAGACAGCTGCAGAGGAGAGAATCATTGAATTCCTCACAATCCAAGAATATTTAGTATTCCAAACGTTATTGTTTTCTTAATTTTTTATAACCTGTACCTGTTTTCAATTCCTTTCACATTTCTGCTCATATTCTGAATAAAAAGGCATTTTTATCCTTTAAAAAAGCAGCAGACTCTACTGTTTGTTGCACAGTACATAAGATAGAATTGTGTCAGGATTATGATAAGGGGCTAACTTGATTTATGTGAAAAAATTATGAGGGTTTTTTTACCCCAAGAAAGCACTTGAGAGAAACATATAGATGAGAACCCAGAGTCAGCAAGATAATGAACTAATATCTGAGTCTTTGGCAGTTGGAGGTACACACCTCTTGTATGATTTTTCATGCGGAATTCTTTAAAATTCTTTTCACATTGTAGCATCTGCCCTAGAGTTCTATTTCTAGATAACTTTTTGATCTTTACAAAACATGTGGTAGTATCGCTGTCTTTTTGCAAATAGTTTATTTTAATTCATTATTTTTCAATGGAGAGAGCTGGTTACAAGAATATGTATACTCACATATAGCTATTCCCTTTTAGTAGCCTCCACACCATATGTTAATTGATGCTGTAGAAAAGTGGCACCTAAAATACACGCACAGAGATAAGCATAGATATCTCTGTCCTTAGCTTTCCTTCACAAGTAATTAATACCAAGATCAAGCAAGTTGGTCTGCAGGACACTATGGTGCTTTGCTTTCTAACTTATAAACTTCAAGATTTTTGTAAGTTTCTCAGCAAAATAAATAAGGGAGAAACGTTTAGTTTGTCCCTGCATAACTTGGTGATTACTCTGTGATGGAATGTCTGTGATCTTTAGCCAAATGGGAGGTACATATGATTACTAAGTGTTTCTTGCTGAGCACATGTTGGACAAAATCATCAGGCAACAGCCCAGGAAAAATGAAATGTACATTTTACATAATGCTTAACTAAACTGTGGAAATCATAAGTACAGACTGCTAAAATTGACATATCATAAGCATTCAAAAATCATTGGATGTTCCAGTAGAAACTGGCTTACACAGTCCTGGGTATTTTAAAGAAACAAACTTGTCCTCGATAAACCTACTCCACCAAATGTCTACTATTAGCTGTTTTGGAGTCAGGAGAGAGATCTAACAATATTTTTTACATTATCATGGTCATTCCTATGATACGTTCCATGCTCACAATCTGATGTGCAGAATAAATTCTTCCACTTTCTAATGAGTGTGTTCTCTTAATGGCCATGCCAAACAGAATGGATTTTGGTGCAGCTTATAAATCATTTGAGTAATCCTAGCATTCTCAGGTTGCACTATTATCTCATTTGCTCTTAATATTAAAATCTGAATTCTACTAAAGTTTCAGGCACAGTTAGAGTATATGGAGTACTTTGTCTTTTTTTTTTCTTTTGAAAAGTCAGCTATCAGTTTAAGATAATGCCCTTAAGTATAACAAGGTATATTATAAGACTTTGAAGACTTGAAGGAGTTGATTTTTGGTGTCCCATAAAAATCTGATAATTTCAGTACACTGACACAGCACTTTGTTTCCACACACAATTTTGCACTTAATATTTATATCATCAAATCTTAACATTTGTTCAAATACATAATTCAATACAAGCTTTTTCACATGTAGAGTTTCTATTTGACTTAAAGAAATTTTAGACTTCAAAAGCAGAGTGAATAGAAGTCCTTGGTGGTTCAGATCCAGGGAAACTTGATGCAATTGTTTGTGCAGGACTTTGCACTTGCCCCTTGTTGAACTGCAAAGGCTCCTCTCAGCCCATTTTTCCAGCCTGTGAAAGTCCTTCTAGATAGCAGCATGACCCTCTGAGGTCTCAGCCACTCCTCCTGGTTTTGTGCCATTGGCAAACTTGGCTGAGGGTACATGCTGCCCCATTATTCATATTGTTAATGAAAATACTAAACAGAATTTGACTCAGAATTGACCCCTGAGGTAAACTGCAAGTTATTGGCCTCCAATAAGACTTCAAGACACTGAACTACCCTGTGATCCTGGCCATTCAGCCAGTTTTCAATCCAGCTCACTGTCCGCCCATCCAGACTAAACTTCATTAGCTTCTTCATGAGATTCTTAGAAGAAACAGTCTTGAAAATCTTATTGAAGTCTACCCTCTCCTCACTTACCAAGCTAGTAATTGAGTCATGGAAGGTTATCAAATTGGTCAAGCATGACATTGCCTTGGTGAATCCATGATGAAGACTTCTACTGGTTTTCTTGTCATTCATGTCATGATTTTCAGGATTAGCCACCCCATTACGTTCCCAGGGATCAAGGTCAGGCTGATGTACTTGTTCTCCTTGACCTCAAAAGTAGGAGTGCCATTTCTTTTCCTTCAGGAAAAGGACACTTCTCTCAGTTACCATTATTTCAGTCAAATATTTTCAGGAAGAACCTTAAAATGACAACTGCCAGTGACTTCAGGACTGGTAGGAGTATTCCATTAGGGATTATGGAATGTCCAGGTTGCTGAAGTTCCATGACCTGGGAGGAGGTTGTCCACCAATGATTTTCACCAATGTTCTATCATTCTTGCTTCTTCCTTTCCTCAGTTTCTGTGAGCTGAGATTCCAGGAGGATGATCTTGTTAGTAAATATTGAGGCAAAGAAGACAGTCTGCTTCAGCTTTTTCTCTATCCTGTGTAACTGAGACTCCTGTCTCATTTAGGATCAGGCATACCTTTTTCCTAGTCTTCTTATTGTTACCTAAGGACATATAGAAACCCTTGTTTTCTTTGACATCTCTGGTCAGATTAAATTCCAGTTGGGATTTGGCTTTCATAGTATCATCCCACAATGTCTCTGTATTGCTCCTAAATCACCCTCCTGGCCTTTCTGTCTGACTTCTTTTAATTGGAATGGAACTTTTTTCAGATTGAAGGAGGTAATCTTTGAATGCTAACCAACTTTCTTGTACCCTGCTTTTTTCCAGGACTCTATTGCCATTCTACCAAATAGATCCTTGAAAAAACCAAAATCTGCTTGCTCACCTGAAATCTAAGGTTGTAAGATGGCTTTTCCCTTCCACTCTCCCCTCATGATCCTGAATTCCACTGTCTCATGCTTATTGGTACCAAGGTTACCTTTGACCTTCCAATCCCAAATGAGCCCTTCATTGTTGCTGAATTTGAGGCCCAGCTGAGCACCTCTCCTGGTTGGTTTCTCTGTCATCTGGGTGAAGAAGACATCATTGATACACTCTGGGAGCCTCCTGGTTTACTTATGTCCTGTGTGACATTCCATTCCAGGACACAGACAAGGTTAATCCAGCTTCTTGTCAATAGACCCCTAGAGGAAGATTAGAGTGAAATGGTGCTGAATTATCAGTGTTTGTAAATATAGAGTTTATAAACATAGGGTTTATTAAACATAGGATTTACTTTACATATAGGGTTTATTTTAAAACAATTTAGTTGAAAAGTATGCAGCCATTTTGATTATTATTGTCTATATTTATATAATAACATAAAAAGGGCAGAAGTATCACTCAGGGACATGTATAATGGAAAATAGAGAGAGAAGGCATAAGGGTGTGAAAATTTCATCACTTGTCAACCTGTTGTCCCTTGGTCTCAATTTGTCAGAGGTGAGAGAAACCACAGAGTGGCTGCAAAACACAAAGTCCGATGGGTTATGGTACACTCGGGTTAGGTGGGGGTGGCCAGGTACCTCCCCTGTGGGAGAACTTTCAGTTCTCTGGTGGAAGGACTCATATCTGAATCTGGAGACGCTTCAGGGGTCTTTGGTGGTTTATGATATCTTCTGAGACATGGATGTTTTCTCCTCTCATGTCAGCATGGTAGGGCTAGGAATACCCCATCAGACCTTCTCTGGGGGATAGGAGGACAGGGAGTTTTACAACACAGTGGTTTGTGCAAGGGAGGACAATTTAGCCTAAAAAGAGGCACTATCCTATCCCACAGGATTTGTCTCTTATCTCACTCATAGCCCATCATTCACCCTGTGGCGTGCCAGATGACAGGCCAGCCATTACACACTCAAAAGCCCCTCCTCCACCTCCAAACCTGGCTTCAACAAAGCATCCTGGTGCCTCCACAAGTGGGGAATGTTTTGAGTCATTAACCCATAACAGTCCAGTCTCTCACACCCCGTGTTTTACCTTTAGTAAATAACAGGTTGGTTGAAGACCCCTATGATGACAAGGACCTGGAAAAGTGAGAACTCCTCTATCTCCTATTTATAGGGTGTATATATCCACTTGATCCTTCTGGTCCGGCAGCCTGTATCAGACACACACTACTCTCTGATGTTAACCCATCAGTTCTCAACTGGCTCATCACCATCCCCAGGCAGAGCTCCAAATATTCTCTCTCATATAAAGAGCTGCTCCACCTTTGTCTTCTCAGCCTGTCCATCCTGAAGAGCCTGTGTCTGTCCATTGCAGCAAGTCAAGGGATCCATAGCACCATATCTTTATGATCCCAACAGGATCATAGCCCTGGAACTAATTTATGTTCATGCCTCAAGTTGTGAACATAAGTGTATATGCCCATCTGGATGTTACAAGGCAACATGCATTGTACCAAATATCCATGCTCCTAAAGGTCCAGCTACCTTGACAGTAAGCAGATAAAACTAATGCTTGATTTTTGCCGGTGTTGCTGAAACACCACTTTTTGGACCTAGTAGAGGTTTACACTTTTATCTAGTTTCCATGATGGATACATCCAGTTCAGGTAGCTTGGTTTGAAAACTGCAGTGTGAGCTCTGGGTGACGAGAGCCCAAGGCAAGAGGCTGTGACCTGTCAACCCTTTGCACAACAAAGAGCACAGGGACCTGTGGCCCAGCCAGGGGACCAGACATGGCAGAAGTCCTTGTCTCCCAGACCCTCTCACTCAGACGGTGATGGTATAAAAGCCCAAGGGTTCCTTTGTTCTGGCTCCCTCCTTGGAAGTACCAGCTCAAGCCTAGTTTTCTTATCTCTTTATTGCACCATGATTAAATTATTTGAAGGAACTGGATGTCCAAGACTGCAATGCGAAACCTGAGGTCGAGCAATTGAGGAAACCTGGTAAGACTGTGAGTGAGGGGGGTGTAGTGCTGAAGGAGTCTTGGTCCCAGCTCAGGTGCAAGAGTGACTGCACCAGAGAGCCCCAGGATGGTCAGACAAGAAGTTTCTTTAAAAGTTTTATCTTCACTCATAAATAATTTCTGTTCTAAGCTGTTGTTAACCTGTTTTCGCATTCCTTTCCCATGAAAAGGTGCTTAAGTTTAAGTAGAGTGCAGCAAAGAAGAATCCATTCTAGTGCCAAGACAACATAAAAAGGTAAGTTGTGACCAAGGACTCAGAGGTTTTAAAACTGTTTGGTATCATCATAAAAAATTCTCCAATTTTACCTGTAAAGAGAAAAATAAAAGGATTTTCTCCATCTTTTATCACTGAAAACTCTCAGAGATATGTCAATAAGAAAAAGCGGAGTTTTCTTAGGCCTCTAATATTTTAATAGTATAAAACAGAGGATGTTCATATTTTGCACCAAATGATTTTTTTTAAAATTTTTCTCTCTAATACTTTTCAGTTGAAAGTATCTATGCTGTTCATAGGCTAATCTGAAAATTCAGGTATGCAGTGATACAGATAAGAACAAAGTTTTATTTACTGTTATTCTCATTCCTGTGTGGTCCTTTAAAAAGACTGACCCTTTTGGGAAGGATGTTTAGACATTTCCTTTCTTCATAACTGAACAATTTCCTTGAGAGTTTTCTCCCCAAAAATCTCAACATCAGGTTTCCTCACAGCCCTTGTTGTTCTGAATACCATGACGTATGTCTGTACATGGAAGTCTCCATTATTATTAGGTGAGAAGGTTGTACCCCTTTCCCTGACTTTAGCTGTTGTGGTATTGTATTGCTCATTAATTAATAATTAGGCATATTGTTATATATTACTTCCTGAATGCATAAAAGCAGTTTTGGCAAAACAATACAATTTGTTCCATGCGTGGCAGTCTGCCTTAGCAACGAAGTCTGGAATGACATTTCTTCTCATTTCAAAGTCACATTGGGAGATTTTTCAGGTATTAGACCTGCACTTTGAGACCTCTCTGTGCTCTCATTTAAGATGTCTCTTCTCTTGTGAAATCCTGACTACTGACAACAGGTACATTCAAATGGAAATTTCATCTGCTTTAGGAATAAGTCCCATATGTATTCAAAATAAATATTGTCTGAGCCTATCAATCAGCAAGTCATGTAGGAAAGAATTCAGACATCACTAAATAAATATGATGTCTTGCTCTCTGTTGAAAATACTGATGTTGATTATTCAATATATAGTGACACTAGAGAAAAATATTTGTTTGGTCTGATTTATATACATGTAACCAAAATCTCTCTCAGAAAGAAAAGTGAGATACATATTGTTTTACAGTGACACTTAGATATAACACACACACACACACACACATATATATATATATATGTCTTTTGGAAACATCTTGAAGAGCAGAGGAATTGTGGGAAAGTGAGAAGCAAGCCTTGTACTGCTTCTTTCCAATGCTAGGCTTAGTGCACCTTCATTTAAAGCAGTTAAATTTTTCCTCCTGTCTCAGCTTTGTGAAGTTTCATGGTGGAGGAGGGGGTGGTTCTTCATCACGTTGAAGGAAAGAATAGGATCACCAAGAGTTCATAAGAACTTCCATTTCAGAAAATCATCTAAAAGACCCTTTCTTGCATAATATGGTTTTTACTGATATTTCTGTTTCCTTCATATTCTAGGAGAGCATTTTTTTTTCACTGGTTTACATACTGTTCTGAAAAGAAGAAGAAGGCCAAAAGACCACCAGAATATTTCTCCTTTTAAAGAAAACCAGTTGGTCTGGAGTATCAAACACGTGCATAAGACCGTGTGGATCACCATTTTCTATCTCAGAAAAAAAAGAGTATGTGGGCATGAGTGCAGAGCACATCTAATATAAACAGATAACAGAGCTGATTAATTTGTGGATTAAACAGAATAGGTTCGTTTTCCTTAGGTTTCTATCTTAAAGACAATCAAAAAAGGAAAAAAAATATCCTAAATAATAAGTAACATAGAACTTTTTGTTTATGATAATATTTTGCCACTAAAATATGTGCATTGCAGTCATTTGACAGCTCAATGATTCATGACCATGTCCAGTGGACTAGAACCATGCAAACCCAGTGTACCATCTATCCAAGAACAGGATACCTGAAAAAAAACATTATTGAGTTTAAGTGAGGGCATCTGAGTTCCAGTGGCAGAGAACTAGATTGACCATGACTCTATGGTATTGTAAAAGCATAATTTTAAGCCAGGGATCACATCTAGTTCTGTACAGAAATAGTTCTGTACAGAACCTTATATGTTGTAGATAAAATGAACTCTTCGACTTTACTTGACTTTACTTTGTTTCCTTTAACCACTGTGAGAAATGGATTAATACTTACAAACCAATTAACTCATGTGGGAGAGATATGGGAAACACAAAGAAAAGTTCTCTGACATGATATCAACACCTGAATTAAATTGCTTGGAAAACAATGGGCTTTTTTTTTTTTTTTTTT
>WEIU01010300.1:19412-29840 GCA_013389925.1 Aegithalos caudatus
GTTAGTGAAAATCATTCCCTTATAGATATTTAACTAAACATTACTGAATGCTATTCCAATGGCACCTCAGCTGTTTAGAGAAGGAATGAGGTTAAGGAAGCTAAATGCTTATCTGTCTTGGCTGTGAACTGTGAGCATTTGGCTGAAACTCAATGACCCTAGAACCTAATTCCCAAGATTCAGAGCTTGGAGCAGTCCTCCGTTTCTTTGTCCAAAGAAGAATATTTTATTTGCCTATATCATGTTACAGACATTGCATATAGCAGGATGACTGATGTATGGATGATACTCCCATTGTCCTACTAAATGATGAAACTACCACATATAAGAGATCCATAGACTTTGGCTACACAGCTGGCCAAGCAGTAGCAGAAAACTTCCAATTGAGGAAGCAAGAGAAGTGACAGAATCAGAGGTAAGCCTGGTTTTTAACCAGAGGTAAGCATTAGAGCCTTGTAATATAATGTCCTACAAGGTACCTAAGTTGTCAAAGTAATAATTTAATCTTCTGCTACCCTGACATCTGGGGTACATTTTTTTTTAATAAGAGAATAATTATAAAATCATGTTAGAACACAAATCTAATACAAGGACCTTCAGTTTCTTTGCTCCTATTTTTTATCTATAGAGTTACATATGCCTACAGTTCTGGACAGGTGCCAGTTATTCCAAGCATTTTTGGGCAGAAATAAGGAGAATAAGTGAACAGATAAGCAACTCACAATTTAACCTCTACTAAATGTTTTGAGGAAAGTTAAAAAAAAAAAATTGTTGTTTTTGTTGTTTGGTTCTTTTGATGCTTTATTCTTGCATGTAATACTGTGAAAATGGTGAGGGTTTTTGTTGCTGAAACTACCTCTATTGGTAGTTGATTGATAGTTCGTATATACAAATACAACATCGAACATTTATCAAATATTTATGTTTTCCATAACAAAACCTCAACTAGGTACCAAATATATTTATAGTGGATGAAATGTATAGAAATATTTAAAATTATATAATATTGAATTTAATATTTTTAAAAAATATATCTAATATTAATAAGGTTTCCTTTGAATACAGCATATGTATACACCTGTTATTGTCAATGTTCTCAAAATCTGTTTTATTGTAATAAAAATGTATTATAATATAACCCTTTGTCCCGTGGTTTTACATCTTATTTTATAAGAATATTAAAAAATAAGCTTCTTTCCATATGTTATCTATAGAATCATCAGATAATATTTGTTATTAAATTAATTCCTCTTAAGACAACATAATGCAGAAAGCCTGTGTGCCATTGATAAAGTGGATTTAACCCCATAAAACTTGCATAAAGGGAGACACAAGAGTTTAGGAACAATCTCATAGGAGCTGCTACAGACTGAATTTGAATATTTTTAAACCCTAAAGCAATCCTATCATATACTTGGAGGGCAAACTTAATTTCTGCAGACTTCTTTACTTTAATTATTTTAATGAGTTCACTCAAAATATAGAAAGATACAAATTTCAAAGGGAAAAGAGAAAGTTGGCAAAAAGGAAAATTCTATCACTTTCAAATACAAATATACCATCTTTTGGCAATCTTTTTCTGCCATGTTGTAGGGGTTTTTTTTTAAATTGCATATGGATATATGGAGATCAGGGAGTTCCCTCAACAAAGGTGATCCTTTAGGTTGCTTAAGAATGATAGAATATAATTGTTTTATGTTGGCTTTATTACTTAGGGTGGGGAATAGTTTCCTCTAGAGCTTTACATCTTGGCTTCTGCTTGTTTTGCTCTTATCACATCCATCCCTTCCAAAGATGGATTGTTTTGACTAGAACTCACCTGAACGAGGTGTAAGTTCCTTGCTCATACTGCACACTGAATTTAGTTCAAAGCATAGTCTTATTTTGTAGAAAAGATTAAACATACATGCAGTGCTGTATATTTGTATTAAATTCAGAATAATGTAAACACAATATTTAGTGGATTTTAACATTAGCTCTCCTTAAGTAGAATACTAGAAGTGGCCATGGTTTTATTCTTGATATAAAAATACAGGTAAATAATGTTCAAAATTATTTTGTATCCCACTGGTCATTGGCACCAATGACTACTCGCTTGTGAGATGGTAGTATTTAGGTGTCGGCTGCTACACAAAAACAAAAATATAAAAAAACCCCAAACCTCAAATCTTTGAATATTTTTTCTTTTAAAAAATTAAAATTTCATTTTGAAAAAAATGGAGGTAGCTCATGGAGTTTTCACTCCTTGGCACATCAAATTTGGTTTCTATTTTTTCCTTGTTACATAAAATATGATTGACTCTATGCCCAGCTTTGAGATGCTGCCAATAACATTGCACTTTATAGCTTTCTTTGCTAGGTCAAGAGAAAGACAAATGTCCTGTTGATATATGAAAACAAATCACAGTCAGTGTATGCTATTTGTGGCATAAGGAAAAAGTCTTTGAATAACAATAGTGGAAGTTTTTGACTTTTTTTTTAATCAAACTCAGCTTGAGTGGATGGTCCATTAAGATGTTAGTGCAAAGAATTGCAGTAAAATGAACATGTATCAACTTGTAGTCTCTCCAGATATCTCCAATGCTTAGCCATCAAAGTAAGAGTTCCATTTTCCAGGCACCATTACTGTGGCATCCTCTGGCTTTTATACATAAGACCTTTGTTAACATTTTCAGTTTTCCTATCTATTTTGACTGTGAGTAGATTCATCATTGAATTATTAAAATGTTGCTCTTTTTTGAAGAGCAAGTTCTTGTTCACTTTAGTTAACATTACCCCAAGAGTAATAGTACAAAAGTAATTATTAGGTTATTAATTTAAGAAGTTTTTTAAAAGTATAATCAAGTTCAATTTTGAGAATCAAGCTATAGACTTCATACTTAATTTTACCATGGGAAAAATCCACCAAAAACCCTCTTATAAATCACAGAAATTATAAATGCCAGTAGCTTTATGACAGCTAAGTTTTTATTGTTACTAACATTTCCAGTTAAAAAAAAAGGTTTACAGATCAGTATGACATCATAATGAAGTTTATACAGTTTTCTATATGATACATAGCCCTATCTACAGGTATGATAGACTGCAGTTCAGGCATGCTGGTTATTTGCAGTAGAAATGGAGAGAAGGATCTGTGGATGAATTTACTCAGGGCTCCATGCTGTGTCTTATACATTAATCATGAAGCATCATGCTTATGCAAATGTGCAGCAGCCTAATTAGGCATACAGAGTAGAACATTTGGAATAATGTTATGAGCTATTGGGCTTCTGAAATATGTTCCTCAGTCAAATTCTGAAAAGCAAAGTAGATCTGAGATGCCTTTTTACTTTTGAAAACAGGTGTAAAATTGTCTTCTTAGTGTTTATTTCATGCCTTCAACTTTAAAATAAACCTTGATCCCAATTGGCATGACATTTTCCTTGTCACTGGAAAGTAGCTGTGGATATTCTGAATCACTGACAAGAAAAAAATGTTCATTCAGAGCTCAGACATGCTGAGAATTTTGAGAATCCTATACTACTTTGAGAATTTTTGTTGTCTGTTTTGAGCGTTCTATCTTCTGAAGATATTGAGGTTGAATTTGGCACTTCCTTTCTTCTTGATACAATATATGATTAATCAAAATAGCCTGATTTGCATTCTGAGAATTCAATATCTTAAGGCAAATATGCAGAATATTAAGCATCCCACTTTGGAATTAAAAAAAGAAAAATATATTACACAAATTAATTTATGCTCTTATCCAAAAATTACTCTTTAACAAAAATACTAACATGTGTTTCCTATTTCCATGAATGTTTGTAGGTTTTCTTTACATCTGTTAAAAAGTTAAACAGCAATTTATTTACTCTTTGGTAGCTGCTGTAGAGAAATAGAAATTAGTACTTACAAACCAAGTCACTAGTGTTATGATAAACACAGCACAGCACTAAACAATCCTAAAATAATAATACCTTCACAAAATAAGCTAATCTTTTTTGCTTGGATTTAGTATTTGATCTATACATTGCTCATTTGTTCACAGGCTAGTATGTAGATCAAATTCCATCTATACATAATAGCAAAGACACTGTGCTGCCTGACAACAATAATTATGCCTGACAACCAAAGCAAATGCCTGAACACTGCCATAGAAAGAGGAAATTATGACTTTTAAACTATGGTGCCAATATACTTAGAAATATCTAAGGTGTTCCCTGCTGTGGTATCTCATGATGCATGGAAATTCTAGTGGAAATGGGTGTTCCAGCTGCATCAGAGCATCAAATGGAATTTAAACTGTTAAAATTTCAGGTGGTAAGCAAAAGAATTGTCCTTTTTAAAAGATATGAGAAAGAGAGAGAGTATGAGAGTGTGAAATTTTGTGGTTTTTAAATTGCAGAGGACACATCATTATCTGAATTTCACATCACAGGATGATGAGGTCTTCCTCCTAGCCAGCAGAGGATTATTGAAGCCCCTTCTCAGGAAAAGTATTTTCTGTTTTGTTGTATTTTATGACCATGTAAGTACTATTTCTGAATAACTCTGTATTCTGGGAACACAAAAAGAAAATTATAAGAATTTAATAATTTATATTTATTTTTATTAATGATAAGTATATGCACATTATAGAAGGTCACAGCTTCATATCCCAAGTAGCTTCTGGATAGCAAGCTAAGAGAATGCAAACCTTGAAAAGCTAAGCAGTCTTCCTCTATCCTATTGAAATTAGTAAAACAGAAAGTGTGATATTCCAGAATTTTGAAGTCTACAGAACAACTTCTATAAACTCTGTTCTTTAACTTAGGTATTCAATGAGCTAAAGCTATTAATTTATATATATATATATCCTGTATTTTATTTTATTTTGAAACCTTTGTAAGAATTTTTCAGGCATTTGTCAACACTTCAAATAGTTACCTATATAAATGTATCAAAATCCAGCCTTTCTGTTTGTTTCTTTCATATATATCATACACTCATCCTCTCTGGATGATTGGAATTTAGAAATTTAAGAAATTTAAATTTAAGAAATTTAAATTTAAGAAAGGCTGAAATCAGGGCACCCCCCAAGTGCACAAACACTCTCTCTCTATGATTTAACTTAGAGCCTGTGTGTTTGATTTGGGGGAAAAATTGAAAGAAAAAAGTGAAAAAAAAAAAAGTTGTTGAATCTCAGTAAACTGTATTACACATCAAATATTTGCACAGAGAGATGTATTTTTCCAAAACATTTCTTAAATGTTTAAGAGAAAAAATCGTGCTGCTCTGACTGCTCACTTGAGAGAAACTACAGATGAAGAGGGAATATATGCAGTGTCTGCAGAGAGTAAAACAGTCATGTAATTTTTAAAAGGTCTTCTACAAGTATCCACCAGTCCCTTTTAGAAATCTTAAAAAAATTACTACTACTAAAAAAAAAAATATTATTCTTATCTTTGCCTTTTCTTCAATGTTTAGTCTCAGTTTAATTTAAAAAATCTTACTTAGGCAAGTGAGTATAATCTATGGCAAAGAGTGCTACTCATTTTGGAAGAAAATCCTACTATTTTTTATTGAAAACACATGCCACCATTAGACACCATTGTTTCTATACATGGTTGTCGATAGCATGCAGACCTGAACCTATTTAATGCTTCTACTGCTTCATAAACTGTCTGAAATCTGTTGTTTTCTCATTTACATCTATTTCAATCAGTATCTTCTCCTCTGACCATTACTACAATGCCCGAAAGATGTCACTTCACATTTTCCCATTTTAAGTTTTCAGTGAAGAAAAGTGTTCCCTGGTTTCCTCTAGGATGTGAGTGCTGTCAGTGAGTGGCAGTCAGGAGCTCTGGCTCTTGGGGCAGCTCTCGATGTGATGAGAGAACTTCCTGTACAGCCAGAGGGAACAATTTGTGATGCCATCTCTTAAATCCCAGGTGTGGGCTGCCTGGAGCAGGGTGAGCTTTCAAGAGAAAGTAATGAGACAAAAAGGTGAGTTGCAGAAAGACAGTCATCACCTGCAAATTAGCAGTTATGTCTCAAATTTTCGTTGTTTTAAGTAAATCGTACTTTCTTCTTGACTTTGCAAAGTGAGCAATGTTGTATGTTGAAATTCTACCTAATTATTCTTAGCAACTCTAAAAATAGAACTAAATTTTAATTGAAAAGCTAAACCAGCTTTAAAATAAGGACTAATTACTATGTTTTTAAGCCCTTAATACTGTGGCCAGTCTTATGCCTTCAAAGCATAGAATAAGGATATTCTGAATTCACAGACCTGTCAGTTACCTAATAAAGTTAAAATTGAGATTAAAATCCTATCACATAAATAATAAAATAAAAATACTTATTAAATGTCTTGGCTTTCTTGGGCAACATTATTTCAACACAAAATAAATTGAAAATATATTGCAAATGTCTGTTTGCTCCCCAGAAACTCTCTGAAAAATACAGTAGTCTTTTTGGAGGGGCATACTCATTACAAAATTTGATAAATTTGGGGTTGTGAACAAGGCAAGAATATATTAACAAATACCTCTTTTGAATCAATCAAATATACTTTATTTTAGTGTTAAACTGAGAAACCCTCACTTCTTATCTTAGAAAAATAAATTTCAAAGCATAAACACCTTTCCAAACTGGAGAATGTCTGTGGTAGGACATTTGCAAGAAGGTTTAGTGCTGCTGTTTGGACTGAGACTACTCTTTTTTTACATTATAAGGAGTTTTGCAAGTTCCTTAATCTTCAGAACAGTTTTTCTGTGATCTACTCTCCTGCTAGCCCCTTCCTGCAGACAAGTCACCTTAAGATTCTATACTTTTGGAATGTATTAGTTGAATTATACAAAACTGTACAAACTCTCATTGACTTTTGCAGAAATGGGTTTCTAATACTGATTTTACTGCTCTCAGAGATTACTGTCTTTATGGGTTAAGTTCCTCTGTGTGTGAATATAGTGGCCAGCTACCCAAAACTGGGAATTACACTAGTGTATTTATTGAGTGGAAATAATGTCAAGAGCCTTGTTGCAGTCGAGGTAAACAGCATCTAGTGCTCTTCCCCCACCTGTTCAGCCTGTTTTCCCATTGCAAAAGGCAATCAGGTTGGTCAAACCTGATTTTCCTTTGGTGAATCTGTGTTGACTCTACTAGATCATCTGGTCTTCTACATCCTTAGAGATAGTCTCCAGGCAAGCTGTTCCATCACCTTTACAGGTTGAGAGGCCTTTAGTTCCCTAGGTTTTCCTTCTTGCCTTTTCTGAAGACTGGAGTGACATTTGCTTTCTTCCATCCCTCAGGCACCTCTCCTGACTGCCATGACCTTTCACAGATGATTGAAAGTGAGCTAGCAATGATGTGTACCAATTGCCTCCATAACCAGTGGACATTGATTCCTTTGAAATGATTTGCATTATACCAAGCTTCATCTATATTAATAGAGAATATCATAACCCAGGTTACTGAATTAACTCCCTATCATAATAATTTCATCAATTATTTATGTGACTGAAGAAAAAAAAATCTTTTTGCTGCAGAGTCCAGGAGGAAAAGGACGAGGATGAGGGTGCTGGCTAAGGTGTGACTTAGATCATCTATGGAAAAGTAGTGGAAAAATTTATTGATTTATTTCTCAAGAGACCTTAGACAATAACTCTGCTTAGGAGGGAAAGAGTTAGAGTTGTTGGTTCAGAACAGTGTGCCTTTTTTCAAGAAATCATTTCCTCTTTCATGCAGTTTCTCAACACCAAATCCATCAGTGCCCTTTAAACTTGTATCTCTTAGCTGTAAAGAAAGTTACTGTAGAAGGACAGCCAGCTGCCTAGGGTTACAAATTACAGAAGAGATCCCCACACTAGACAGATCACTCATAATAGCCCCCGACACTGCTGTTTCTGAGAGGTCATTCTGTTTCTGTCTAGTGGCAAGTGATTGTAACAATTAACGCATCCTTTTATGCCTGCCTCACTGCTTTGACATTTCTGGTTTTGTGTATTATTTAAGCAGTTCCTTACATTTTTTTTTGAGGACCTCAGTTTTTTTCATTCTATGTGAAAATATTTGTATTCACATCTTATTCAATTAGGACTGTTGACTGTCATTTTGTTACTTTACTTTACTTTTTTATATCCAAGACTTGAAGAGTTAAGTCAAATGATTCTATCTGTGGCCTAAGCTATAAAATCTCAATAAAAATTTTTGTCATAAATAAAAATACTGTTTCACTTCAAGATGGACATAGCTATTAAAACAGTGCAAGGATTCTTCTGTGTTTCAAATATTCCTGTCTGTCAGTCTCTGCAGTAATTTCTATTCCTACTAAATAAATTCAAAGATTAACAGTTAAATTTTTCTGACTCCATTTGTAAAATATAAATAAAATATGATTTAGTGTTTAGCTTTTTTTTTTTTTTTTTTCATGCATAATAGCCACCCTTTGGTTTAAATTTATTTTACAATGGCAGTGATACAAACATGATGGAATTAAAGATGAACACGTTTTCATAAGCAAGTTATATTTGGAAGATTCAGCAACATTCTTTTATAAGCATATTTCCATAGATGATGGAAATTTTAAAGAACTTTTTGATAACTGGAGCAGTGCAAAATCTTCCCGTGATCTTTCAGAGCTGCAACTTGCGAAGTCCCTGATAGCCATTGCACTGTTACAAATCTCCTCTGCAATTATAATGTGATCTGTGTGCACAGTGCATTTGAACTATTGTCACAACTACCTCACTGTTTTCTAGAGTGCCCATTAAATCAGAAATGTTCCACTGTTCTTCAGTTGCTACTTAGGTGTTGGTTTGGGTTTTTCCCTCATAATGCTAAATTAGTTGACTCTTAAAATATTGATTTAAGCCCTTAGGGTTGTGCACTGATCTAAGACATGCTTCTTGAAAACTGAATTATAGATAGGTTTTCCCCCATGCTGGAAGAGAATAGCTTAGATGTTCAAAGAGAAATTGGTGACACATCCATTTTAAAACTGAAAAATTTACTTAGTTTAATTTAATTATTCCTAGAATCGCATAATACTTACGGCACTGTAAGTTGGACAAAGTTGACACCAAAATTATTTGAACAGGCTGTTCTCTAAAGAATTCAAAATGATGCAAATTTTCATATAATTAAGGATAGTGACCTTGGCTCAAATTAGAAAACATACCTTGTGTTTTATAAAACTAAACAATTTCTTCATTATTCTAAGTTTTCAGTTATTAAAATTAATTTGAAAAACACAAAGAAGAAAATCTATGAGAAAGTAGAAATGGAATATTGCTAACATTCTAATAATATTATGTGTTTTGTTCCTTTCCTATGTATTTGAATGTAGTTAGTGTATTTATTAATATTTTTCTAACAATATTCAAAATCAAAAGATATTCTGTTCAAGGTAAAAATACTAAATTATAGTACAAAATTATTGTATAGATAAGTATATGACATCAGCATGACACATAAGTCATCACAATTAGATGTAACTTCCTCGTGTAAGAAAAAGGACGGACATACTGCACTTGTGTACATGTTGAATTTATGAGATATTAAAAACACAGAATTACTTAAAGTGATACAAAATGAAGAATTCCATCTTTGATGACAAAATAATTTTAAAGATAAGGAATATGGAAAGGAAAGACATGTACAAAATTATATTTCTGTATGAAGAAGATAGATCCCCTGTTTCACAAAAGAAATTACCAGATATGCAAGGATAAGATGTCATATTGATTTTTGATCTATGAATTAGAATTTCAATTCATCTGAAATTGCCACAGACATATAAGAATAGTTCCTCAGGTCATGTTAGCTCCATGTCAGAATCCTAACAATGAAGTAATTTATTTTACATTTTGTAAAAAATCCCCAAACTCCAATTATTTGGAGATGTTTTAGACCAAATAGCTATGCAGAGGATAAGCTATCCTTAGGATGGTGCTGTCATATCTGTATTTTTCAGGAACCCAACACTGAAACCCAGCTTTTACCAAGTAGTTCAGAGGGAAATGAGAATGTATGTTTTATTATCCAGTGTAGATATTAATTATCCTATTGGATTTGCACATATTCCACTAGTGGACTATGTGCAAAACTTTCAAACATCAGACCACAATACAAACATAAAAGGATTTATGCATGGTTTTGCAAGCAAATATTCAAAGAAGATGTGGAAATATGAAGTGTATTATGCCCACATACATCATGGTGAACTTTACCAGATAGGCTTTTCTTCCTGCAAGCATAAAAAAAGGAAAAAAAAAAAAATTAATTCATGGATAGCTGGGCAATAATATCTTTATCCTGTGGCTGTCATGACAAGGACAGCATTCTGGATTTGTGCATTTTTCTGCTGATCTTTGATCACTGTTTCATGCTTCTTCTCATGGTTTTAGGTAAAGCAATATTGTTATTTAACTAACTTGCTATATAATGTGTTGGACTTCTGGTCTAGAA
>WEIU01010301.1:15819-25960 GCA_013389925.1 Aegithalos caudatus
CGTCCGTAGAAATCATGCTCAGCAGATAAAAACAGTTTCAAGGTCTTAAGTTTGTACAACTGGTTTCTTACTGTCTTTTGTACTTTGCAAGAAATGTTGACTCAAAATTACTGGTCTTAACTTCTATCTTCTAAACTCATTTTTTCACATTGTATTTCTATTTAATTTTTCTTTTTCTTTCTTTTTGATGGTAAAATAAGTCACCATTGTATGAATAGGTTTGATTTCTTGTTCTCTTCTGTTAAAATAGATTAATGTTATTTATTTTGTTCTTTGAAGACAGTATGTCTGGGCTTTTTGTTTGTTTGTTTGTTTGTTTCAAACAGTAATTTGAAATGGAAACATTTTTCTATCAGTCTGCTCAGAAATATTAACAGCTTTAATTAGCTCAGTGAAAATTTTGTTTGCTTTTATTTACAGGAACTCTTAACTTACTCATTGGTAACAGGCTGAAGACATCTTTTGTGAAAAATTTAAATAATTAAAATAGAATAGTTTGCAATTAGTTTCCACAATAGTCCATTAAACATCTGCAGTTTTGTCTCCCCATCGGGATCCATATCTGTGCTGAAGTCATATCCTGACAACATCTGCATGTTAGTGATAGCTTGTGCTTTAGTGTTTATGGTCTGCTGATGAGAGATTCTTCAAGAGCCTCTCAGTCATCAGAACCACTGTTGAAAATTTTGCATGTGACATCCTGAAGGTGGCTTAATTTACATTTGCCATGTGCCATAATGCATGAAGATACTCCTAGTTAAACTGTTTAACATCCTGGCCCTTTTTCAGTATGCTGCTTTGGAGTTTTTTCCATTGCCTTTCACGTGAAACTGGTTTTCACTTTTTCCAAAGATTGTGACACTAAATTAAATTTTCAGTGGTAGGATTTATTTTGTTCTGAGTTCCTTCAACACCACAGATGAAATTAAAAATAATTTCTAAAAAGTTTGTAGGGAAGAACAGGATCTTCATTCCTTCTTGCATGGCAACAACAGTTTCATCCACATGAAAAGGCCAGCTTGTTAAACATCATGTAACACTGATTGTACTGAATATTCTAAAGGTCAGGTATTGACAGGCACTGAGCTGTTTATGTTTCCCAAGTGGCCCCAATTACATCCAAACTGAGTATGTGGTCAATAAACAACGGCATTTACATATGTAGAAAAAGTGTTTATTTTACATTTCTAAGACAATTGGCAATCTCCTGCTTGTTGTCCAAATGCAGAAGCTACATCACTGGCTCTTTGATGAATGAGCACAACAAGAGAGAGGTTAGGGGTCTTACAGACCTCAGGCCTGTCTCAAAAATTTCAGGTAGGCTGTCTGACACACAAGCACAAAATGGATTTCCCTCTGTGTTTTTGAACAAATAAAGAATTCTAAGGAGAAAAGATACTTATATTGTCCTCATGCAGGGTTGTGTACCCATGTCATATATGTAGCCAGAATATATTCAAAAGATCTATGACAACTCAATTAAGCTTTAAATCAAAGTAAAATGTTGATGATTCGCATTGTTTACCTACTCTCGGTGCTGCTGTAAAAATGAATCATCCTTCTTACTTGTGAGCACTTTTTTTTCACTTTATGAACAAAATTTCTAACTGTATTTGGACAAGTACAGAAACTTCACAAACCATTGTGGGAAGCATGCATAGACCTGTCAAATAAATGAGGCCTTGGGAGCTCCCTTACAGCACAACATAAAGGAGAAAAGAGACTTATAAAAAAAATTGTAAAATATTAATAAGACAAAATAGTGCAGATTCAATCAATTTCATTCTCAAACTTCAGGCTTTAGTGCAGGTACATTAGTCTGCCTGCTTACTTGTATCACAGAAATTACTGCTGGCCACTGAAGGGGCAGCTTGACTCTTCATCCAGCCAGCAGCAAGAGAAGGTGGGATTGCAGCCAGACAGAGGGGGATCCTTAAACCAGAAGTATGTGAGTGATGTGAAGCTGGGAAATGCCCCTTACCCCCTCTCCATTAAGCCTCCGTGAAAATAGTATTTTCATAGCAGTAACTATCTTCCAAAGGATGAGAAGATAATTAATTGACTATCACTGCTTTGCAGCAGAATGGTTTTTACAGACTCCAGCTGATATCAGTTGGTCTTTCACAGATCAGAAGATTCTTTTTTTTTTTTTTTTGCACCAGACGGTTTTCCATAAAAATAAACTGTGGGACAATATAAGTACTAACACATATTATAGCTAGAGAAATGAGTTCAGGCAGACTAAGCCTCCTGATTAATAAAGACTTAACTCTGTGCTTAGCTTTAATGGGACCACTCCAGGGTTTTAAATTAAACACCAATTTAAGTGCATTGCTGGGTCACAATCAAAATCACAAAAAAAGTCTATACCAGTTCCAGGACTTGAAATGTGAGTCTCTGATTCCCAGTCCAATAGTTTAACTCACAGGAATATCCTTCTTCAATTTAGGTCTTCATCTGATGACTTTTCAATAAGAAAGGAACTTTCTAAAGGCTTAGAAATTTCCATGGATCAATGACATATCTGAAGCTCTACTGAACCTGTTACATTGTTTTTCAGATAGAGGGGAAAAGCAAACTAGTATTTTACAATGAATCTCTCTCTCTCTACAGGGATACAAAAATAAAAGAGACTGCAGATTAATTCAGCTTCTGGAAAACCTTGTCGTAGGTGTGAATATTTTCTCATTTTGTTCATTTTTCTTTCCAACATGTGGATAAGCAGGAAAACATGACTTAGTGATGCTCTGTGAACATCAATTTATTTGAAGACAATCATAAAGTGTTTCAAGATAGGAAAGCAATATTTCAACCTTTTTCACTGAGCACAATAAAGACCAATACCTTCCCCTGTACCCTCCAACACAACATAGTATTTACTGATGGGTGGTTTCTGATCGAGAATCTCTTTGGTGTGTTATAAACCTAAACCAAACAATGAACTGCTGGAGCCATACTCAAGAAAGAGGTGGAAAATATCATGTTTTTTCTGTTCTGTTTTTTTGTTCAGTCCTCCCAGCTTCTGCCAAGCCGTAGGCATAGTCTTTGTTTATAGGGTTCAGTTTGAGAACTCTAATTCTGCTCTGTTAAATGACTTCATTTTTATTACATTTGTGTGGTCAGCACATCCTCAGAAATTCAGCAGATGTCTCTGTATCATAACAGTCAAAATAGGGTGGTTTCTCTCAGGCACAGAATTGAGGGCAGACATGGTTAGGTAGAAAGGTAAAAGGTAAAGTGAAATAAACTGGAAAGGAATTGTTACCTCCAATTATTAGTCCATTTTGAATGAATGACAGACTGATTCAAGGCTGAAGAGAAAGGAGTGGGCACAATAGAGAGCGGAATGTTGAAGCAAGGTCAAAGTAGGAAATCCAGGCTCTTGGGGTGCTTCTGCATATGTCATTTCAAGTGCTACTTCAAATAGCATGCATGACGCTAGCTCTGAAACAGCTAATGTCCAATGAATCAGTCACCTTTTATTTAGTTTTATTGTAAACTGAGTAATTGTCCCAGTTTGGGGATTGATGCCCTGAAGAATAATGAAGTTGGTCATTTTGAAAGTTCACAATTTTCATTACCTTCAATTGCCTTTCAATTTTGTAGCCAGTGATACATATCCCCACATTATTGCATAAGTGTGTTCTTCCATTGTTGTTTCTAGTGGTCTGGGAACAGATGGCCTTTTACAGCAGATATATTACAAATACCAGAAGAAGAAATGAGTCTCCTAAAGAACATTTAGTCTAATGCTGAAGTAATTACAGAAGCCATGTAGAAAGAACTTTTAGATAGAAAATTATTCCATATAGACTTTAGGATATTATCTAATGGGTAAAGCTTGGAATGTGATCAAGAAAAAAAAATTAATAATGTATATCTTGATATCTCACATTTAAGCATAAGTGGCAGCATGAATCAGCAAACAAAATTGAGAGGAATTCTCAGTCTGGAAGATGTTTCCAGGAGCACTTCAGGAAAGGATCTCAGGAAGAATGGAGATGTGCTATGAGTTGAGACAAAGATAAAAAAACTTGCATTTGTACAGAATAACAGGACATGGGAGTTTAACTAGTAAGAGAATCCTGTCCACACAAGCCTGATGTGAAGACGTGTATGAAAGAAATGCATACATCCTTATTTGAAGGCTATGTAATTATAGAGCAAAGGATAATAATTTCAAACTGAAAAGAGGACAGGTTTAGGTTTGAAAATAGGAACAAATTCTTTTCCATGAGGGCGGTGCTGCGCTGACACAGGTGGCCCAGATATGTTGTGGCTGCTCCATCCCTAAAAGTATTCAAGGCCAGGCCAGAATGGGGCTTTGAGCAACATACTCTTGGTCTGGATGTTGTCCCTGCCCATGGCTGGCAGGTTGGAACTTGATGATCTTGAAGGTCCTTTCAAACCTAAACCATTCTATTACCATATAAGCATAATCTGAAGAATAGAAAAAGAGGAGATTGTTCCATTTATTTTCAGTGAAAATTTTCCTTTCCAGGACACTTTATTTCCTTTTTCGTTTGCACAGCCTGAAGACACTCCTTTACCATCAAGCCTTCTACTGCAAGACGGTGCTGAAGCCCCTGAAATTCAACTATATAATTTATTTTCTATTATCTGATTCCCTCTGCAAGTGTTTCTTGGCCTGCAGTTAGAATTGGGTGAAGCTGAGTCTCTTAGGTGTAGAATCTGGTAAACACAATGAACTCCCAGTAGACACAGTTGTGAGGGTTCTAGTAAACCCTGGACCTCAGCAAATCCACTTATACCAAAAGTCTTGTTATAACCTGCATTGCTCTTTTTGGGTTCAGTTGATTGATTGGGGGATTTTGGCTGTAGCATTCCTTCTGCCTTTTTTTGCAATATCATTTTTAATTTCTGGTGTCACTTTGAGTGTCTCTAACACTTTGTTTTCAATGAGACTTTATTCCATCAGAATCATTTTGGAAAGAAGTGTCATACAGGGCCCAGGGTAATAACTCTAGTTCATTTTTCTGAGCATAATGGTGGAGGGCCATGTGTGCAGTTGCAATTTGGGAAAGTATGTAAGTGGTGGCAAATTTAGCCATCACACTGCCCATATGGCTGACACAGGAGCATCGGGGTATGAAGGTCATGAGCAAAGTCATGCTCTGTCGTGCCTTTGTTTGTAAAACTCCCTGGGCTTACAATACATGACCACACAACTGCCGAGGTGCTGCAGCCCAGGGTGTCAGGAAAATACCAGTTTCATTAGGATTCTTGAACCCTATCATGTTACACTTCAGAAGCAGTGACCAGTTTATTTAAAACAAAGAAGCTTTGACCTTTCTCCCTTTTCAAAACCAAAAACACATGAAGATAAAGTGACTCATTTCCGGATTCAAAACAAGCTCTAAGAAGCATTTTTTCCCAAGTACAATTTGTGCACTTTCTCTTCTTTCCCTCTTTGCGATCTCTTCACCCCTGCCTGGCTTTTGCATAAATATCTCATATTCTTCTTGTCGAGGTCAACGTATTTATTACTTATATTCACTGTGTAGTTCTTTTTTTGTTTCTAGTTTTCTTTCTTTTTTCCTTCCTTCCTTTCTTTCGTTTTATCTGTGTTGTTTATAACCATGACCCTTGATCCTCCAAGTTTTAAAACAGCTTGGCTTTCAGCAGCTAAATCTGACAAGGTCAGCATTTTTCTGTTTGTTCTGAGAATACTATTTACCCTCTGGGATTTTTAAAAGCAGTTCTATAAAACATCACTTGGAAAAAGTTTGTAGCATTCAACAACTTCCATAAACCTAGTGCTCAGCATAGAGAAACTGTTAATTCTTGCAGAACTCAGAACAATTAAGATTGATTTTCCTACTCCCTGCAAAACTTGCCTACACAAATGCATTTTCCAAGAATATTGATAAGTATTTCAGAATGAACACACTAGCAACCTACTAGTAGTTAGCATAATCTTTTGCATCATTGTCAAATATAATGAAATTAGACATACTGTATGATCAATTAGTTCCTAGGATAACCTTATTTTTACATAACTATAACAGAGCTGTATTTATTCCTTTGGGGGATTTTATTGGAAATAAATGATTGTTGTGTCAGCTTTCTGTCAAAATAGCAAGCAATTCTGTAATCTTCCGAAAGTCAGAACATGACAGAACTAATGATACAAAAACAATGTGTCCTTGGGCTAGCACCAGACTCTTCATAAGTGATGTTAAATTTACATTCATTTAAAACAAGCTAATTTAAACAACCTCTGAAGATTTTCAAAAAGGTAATTGCTCAAACACAAGTGTCCCCAAGACCACGTTAAAAATGACACTGCTGTTAGTGCCTGTTGGGAATTGCAGAAAATTGCAGATTTTCCCTCTGTAATTTCCTTTTTCCTTTCCTTTCCCTTCCTTTTCTCATTCCTCCAGCTCTCTATTCATTGAAAACCAAGGGGTGTGATGCTCTGCAGTATAAGCAGAAAGTGGGGATGCAAAGAATGACAGAAAAACATCTGCAGCAAAACCAGAGGATTTGTATAAGTGAGTGAAAAATGCTACTATTTGAGAGTTTGCTTTATAGGCTTTCTGCATGCTATTTACAGAGACGGAGCAGAGAAACCTGCTAGCAGCCATCAGGTCACTAGGATGCAAAAGGTTTCTGCTAGAAAAAGAGAGGGAGGAATGGACAGGCAGAGAGAGAGACACACACATATACAAGCTCAGAAAGTCTTCCCAAAACCTCTGTCAATAGATAAGGTGCTGAATTCAAAATCCCTGGTCCCTGGAGAAAATAGTTTCTGACATATTTTTACAGTGAATTTAGGAATTTTACCCAACTGAGTACTTCTTAGTTCCTCCATTAAGAATGTTCCTCAGGAGACAGAGTTGTCCTTCACTGCAAGAGTACAATGATCATCTATCTTTCATTTGCCCCTCTGTGCTTTCAACAGGGAGGTGAGATTAGTAAAAGTAAACATTTGAAGAAGTGCCCTGAATTTTCCATGCTTGTTCTCAGCCTAAAGGTAAATTCTTCTGGAAAGTTTGGTAAGACTCTGTTTGTCCGATTTGCAACTGGCCAAGCACATAGTAAAATGTTTTTCATATTTTAAGATTTTTTTTTTTTCCCAGGCTGCTTTATTTTCTGGCTTAGATAATGTCAAAACTGGCTTACTTTAGAAGACATTGCTTTCTGGAAGGATTGCTTTGTTCAGTTTGAAAAGAGGTGGAGAACAGAGAAAGCAAGCTAGGCCCAAGTAAAATGCTCTGAGAAGATATTAAGAATATCTAATTTTCCTTGCTGGGAGGCTGAATTTCAGCTTGCAAAGAACTTGTATGTGATTGTGTACGAGTAATTAAAACATGCTGAAAGGAAAGAGAAGATCAGGGTAATGTTTCACAGACACCCTTCAACTAATGATTTGCTATGAGTTTTTGACAAATCACTACTATTCTCTGTGCATTAGAGTGCTCATCTCCTTTATCACAGTGCTGTGAGGATCCATTAGGTGTCTACATAGGATATTTTCAAAGTCCATTTTTTCACCACCATCATGATTCATGGATCAAAAAAAATAGTTACATGTTTAGCTGACAATTAATATGAAGTCAAAAGCAAAGAACCTCCAATTGCAAAAAACAAAGAACCTCCCCTTGGTAACAAGGGTTAATTCAAATCCAGGATGAGTTAACAAGGACAGTTTGGGTATGTTGAGTGAATGGCTTAGTCTCAAATACGACACATCAGCAAAATCTCATGTAACTATAATAAGGCAAATTGAAAGGTTTCACAGAAACTGTGAAAAAAAAAAACCCGGTGGAGAAAATCTTAAGCTAATAAACAAATAAATATTGTTTACAAGGTCGAGAAATAAAATATAATTGCTGTAAAAGATGAATTTCATTTTAAGGGAAACCAAGTTTTCTGCATGAAAATGTTACCTCTGGAAGGTTGCAAAACCAAATTTTTAATCATTTCTTCACAGTCTTTCTTGAAATGAACACCTTGTACTGTTTAAATATTTTATACAAAAACATGGTCTAGACATGTACATGTACCAGTGGAATGAAATCATCAATAACCACTATCTAAAATGAATTACGTTCCAAAAGAAGAGGCTAATGCTTTATCTTTTTTTTCATGGGACTGATCTCTATCAGATTGATTTATGTAGCAGCCAATCATGTTTCAGTAAACTCTAGCCTGCACATGCATCTTTAAGTGATGATAAGCTGTGATTGTCAATTTATTTGTACACCAGAAGCCAAAAATATTAGAAAAAAAACCAACACCCCAGCCTGCAACAGCAATAGTGTACTTCCCCAAAAGAAAAGCATGCAGAAAAGCTAACTTCTCCTGTTGTTCCTTAACTTCCATGTCACATGCATGGCCAAATTAACATAATGAGATATAAAAACACATATCCTTAGGGGGGAGGGTTAAAAAATATATGCTATACTATGACAGATGATAAACAAGCTTATTTTTTCTTGCATGTTTACATTGTTTGCTTTGGTAGAATGTGGGGGGTTTTTTACATTACATTATTTCCTTTGATAGTAGATGCTTTTGTTGGTTGTGGGAATGATTGGCAGCTTCAAGCTGTTCTGTTTAATTGCCTTTCCACTTTGCAAAAATCTATGTTTAGAAGACACTGTTTCACAAATAAATAAAGTGTGTAGAAATGTGTGTGTGCGTGTGTATGTGCAAGAGAGACAACTGGGGAAAGAAAGAATTTCTTCAATAAGATGCATTAGTGTTATGATTTTATACATATTTCTTTTAACTGTGCATTAGTTTGTTCCTATCCGTTTCTCAGCCCCTCTCCAAAGAAGTAGTATGGTGTTGGTTTGGATTAGTACTATTTGTGCCATCTGGTCCATTTCAAAGGAAGCAGGGGATATGACAAAGTCTCAGGAAAAAGTGAAAAAGAAAATAGGCTGGAGTACATCCAAAGTTCATCATTTGTTTTTACATAAAAAGAAAACAAAAGACACACATAGAGGGGAGGAAAAGATGTCTGTGTTGTGCTCTTTGTTTTCCTATGCTTTATCCTTTGGACTAGTTCTTAGAGGATAGTTTTCAGATATTATTCCAAGTCCTAATTAAATTGTTTTATCTCCCTCTTATTTCAGACCACAGTATATGGATCCTTTGAAGAGTTTATTTTCGGTTTGTGTTTTACTGACAAAAGGAAGTAAATTCTGGTTTATGTACTTAAGTAGGAGTTTGGAAGCAAGGAAAACAGTATTTATAGCACATGAGCAGCTACTGCCCAAAACTGTAAAGAGTTGCTGAAAACAAGTCATTTGAAAACTCAGTGTCTAGTGACATCTTCACATTTCAAATTAGCCAAGATAGCTCCGAATTTACTATTCATTTTATTTCCTGAAATTATAACAGAATGTTCAAAAGGTGTTTATTTCAGTAGTGACACTGTTTTTCTTTGATTAGCAAACCTGAACAGTTTTAGGAATTTCATGAGCAGTTTTAGGGATCTCATGAATAAATAAATGGAAACATTTCAAAAATGCTGTATAAAAATGTCTTTTTCTTTACACACAAGTACAGATGTTCTGTGCATTGAGGTGTAATGCTAAGATGGAAGTTGGTTCATGTTCTGAATTGTAGTTAAAACCATTGTACAGGAAAGGTCCGAGATCTTTAATCACTCAAGGATTTCAGAAAATGTTGTTTCTATCATCTTAAATTTTACAGAATAATAATTGTTTATACTAATAGTCAGTAGCTCACTTTCTTTTTAACACCCTAATTGAAACTATTTTTTTTCAAGTAAATCCTTTCCCTTTAGTTTTCCCATAAGGAGTAAACCAGGATAGGAGACTCATTAGAATATCATTCAGCAACTTGCTTAAATAAGATCCATAAGAGACGGTGTATTTTCATTTAAAATCTTGTCTTAATTTGGGGTTATGTGCATGTTTTTTGTTCACATGCATTTTCCATGTGGGTGCTGAAAATACCACAGAGGACAGGATTTCAGGACAGTGTGCTCTTTCATTACAGAGACTTGTGTAATGTATTTCTATTGTATTTGTTTTACCTCATGATGTAAATAAATTAATAAAGCACAAAGAGGAAAGATAGAATATAAAATAAATATGTTAGCAAAAATCAGTAACAGAAAAATTATTTCAGGGTAGACACA
>WEIU01010301.1:28946-44095 GCA_013389925.1 Aegithalos caudatus
GGGAAGGGAAGGGAAGGGAAGGGAAGGGAAGGGAAGGGAAGGGAAGGAATCCTCTATTTTAATGCCATTTCAATAAAACATTTTAGCCATGTCTCTTGCTTCTGGGAAGTTCCTTAAGACACTGTAGTACAGCATACAATATATAAGTACATAAATATGCACACAATAAATTTAGATACTATTTAAATACAATTATTACTCTCTTTAAAGAATAAACATGTCAAGCATCAAAAAACCATTCTAGGTCTACTATGCTTCAGTTTGAGTCAAAATACCGTTTGTTCCTCTTCAATGAATATTTGAGAGAATAAAATGACACACCTGTTAAATTAACATGTTTAATGTGCAACAAAGCTGTTCATTTGTACAGTAAATAAGTTAAAAATTTGATTCTCATGTAATCCACTATTCAGCCTGACTGACTGCTGAACCTCCCTAATCAAATACATCTACATGATATTTTAAGCTACATTACAGTACATTATTAGCTTGTAAAATGAAATTGCTGCAAAGTTATGTACTGTATATTTGAAGCAGTAACAAATTTACCGGTGATAGATGAGGTAATGGATACATTGTATTGCAATAAATATAAATTCAGAGTAGCAATTGAAAAACATTAACATTTTTATATATGAGTTTAGGCATTTATGAGGCTGATCCAGCTAGCAGTAAAAACTGAAGAGGTATTCTTGCTAGCTGCCATTTCTTTTTTGAACTGTTCTGAGTAAAAAATAAGTGCTCTTTCTTTGCATCAGTGCTTTTATACCTGATGTAAGAGACCACTGATGGTAAGTAACTTTGGCAAGTAATTTTGATAAGTAACTATTTTTTTTTTCTCTAAGGAAAAATTTGCTGTATACCAGGTCTGCAAGTCAAATCCAAACACTACTTAATAGTAATTTTCCATGGCTATGCTCTCATTGTTTTTTCTATTCTCCAGTCTTTCTCTCCCAATTTCCTCTTAAGCTCCTAAAATTACCATTAACTATCTAACAACTGCTGTTGTTTAAATGAAACAAAGCCATTTCAGGAAAAGAGTCAATAAGAAAGTGGAAGAAAGCAGGAAACAGCAGCCTGCTGCAAATGCTGGAAGGTCTGGACACCTTTCCAGGTATGTGGGCACCTTTCATGGAAATTTCTGAGAGAACAGGTCCTCCATGATCTTACAGGCAGTAAGGTGGTACTGCAGGCAATTCCCCCTGCCAAGGCAGAACACCAGGACAACCAAATTTCCCCTGAGAGGCAGAATATTTGTAGGCAGATTTTGGATATCATCCATGGCAGCAACAAGAGGACAGATGGGAGTTGAGGGGTGTGGCACAGGAGAAAAAGAAGGGGCAAGCCAGAGGGCAAGAGGTTTGACCTAAAGACTTACAGAATGAGGAAAAGGCTGCAAACTTCTAGATGGAAGTGTGAAGCTGGTTAAGAGCCATCAGCATCCTCATGTGTTCAGAGCTCTTGCAGGCTGGCTGCACAGTGTTTGCATGTGTGTTCCTGCACAGTGATGTTTTACTCAGCAATATTTACTTGACATTTGTAGTCAGTATTTTCTTCAGATATTATCTTTTTCTTTCCAACTTAGGGAGTGCATTGCAGACTCACATGCCACAATGCATTTGTGATAACAGAAGAAGCACGTCAGATTACAGATGCAATTATAGAGTTACTGGAAAGGGTGGAAATACAATAGTGTTTGTGTATTATAATTCAGATTTATGTGAAGTACTGTTAGTTTGCTTGTCACTGAATATCCTTTTAATTATGAAGTGTTGATATTAAAACATGTTTCATTTGGGTAGAGAGAAAATCTATATGCCACCATTACTCTAAATTTATAATGATTATAGCAGACCTACTTTTGTAGGAAAGGTAAAGCACAGAAGCTGGTGAATTAATCAAAATCTGTAATCTTATGGACTAAAAGAGCTGTAATACACTATTTCCAAGCAAATAGACAGGTGCTCTGAAAATGTGGGAGTGTAAGGAGCATAGAGGGATCTCTGAGCAAATTTGAATTTGTTCTAGACTACTTATGTCATCTTGTGAATTACTTCACTTTACTGCACTGAATATGAAGTGGATATTCAATTATTCATAGGTAATATAGCCCATTCCACAGTCAAACAAATCAGCAAAAATCACAACTGGCTAAGACTTTTTTCTAATCAGTACTGCTAAAAGTTTTTATTGTACAAGGGCAAGTAAAATAATTTAGGGAAGCCAAAAAATACACGACACTTTCTTCGATGAGCAGCTTATAGATCTGCCATTTGTCTATTTTTAAGACCTATTATTGTAGCATATGTAAGACTTGCAACTGCTTGTGAATGTATCTTAGCACTCAGGCAAAGTTGGAAAATTTCATGATTCTGAGACCTGAGAAGGGATAAGTTTATCCAAGGGGAGACACGAGTGCCTCCCAGGTCTGGCAGCACATGGCCAAATGTCAGCTCACATGAGGGAGGATTCAGGCACACACACTGCTCCTCGCTGCCCTTGTATATACACACACAGGTTTCTGAAACCTGGGTGCACAGAGCAGAAAGAAGCTCTGGTGTGATGATTTGGGCTGGAAAACCATATCAGAAGGCAGCCACTTCACAAGCAGGCACAGCCCAAGCTTTTGAGCCATAGACCTGCAGGCACCCTCTATGTTGTAAACTCAGGAGCTCGTTACTGTAAGCACAAAAACGCCAAAAAGGTAGATGATACTTCATTACATTTGGAGAGGTGACTATACTTTTTTTAGCATCCTAGTGAGAACCCTTTCAAAGAGAGTGGTTCAGGGTTAATGCTGGTCTAATCTGTTTTTACATTGATTAATATATATGTGCTGCATCCTTCTGTTCTTTCTGTATCCTCTGCCAAGGGAAAGAAGGATAGCTCCCTCCCCTAGGAGCACAGTCTTGGTCCTAAACTTCCACTGAGGAAAACTATTGGAGTGTCTGAGCATTTATTTTTCGTCCTAATTTTAAGACACTTGTTTTAGCAAATCATCAGGTCCCATTGTCAAAATCCCCAGAATTAAACCTCTTTACTAGTTCCCTGGTAGATTCTTTCCTGGCAAGAACTGTAAAGCTGTACTTCACCTTATATTTTTCAATACTTTCATGTTAGAGTCATTTTCATTCTTCTACAATTGTCTGTTTCATTATTCTTAGGTGCATTGATTTGAGCTCCTTGTAGCTTCCTTTAGTTCCTTTCTCTCCTGTGGTCTGACACTATCCAAAGTTGCAAGACTGTTTGCACAGATATATTTGTTTAAAAAAACTATCCTATCCCATCACCAGGTCCATGGGAAAAATAAAAATTCAGCCTGATTTTTTAAATTAGCTTCTCTCCCAACATATTTTTAAAAGACTTATTGGAAGGCTAGAGCTTAAATTTGTCTTGAAAGTCTGCTTTAATCAGCCAAATATGCTTCATTCATACAAAAGGTCCTGAAAACATTCTGTCAAAATTAGATTTGAAAAGAAAACTTCCAAAGATTACTTGGCTCATTTTGCTCTTGAAATCTACCACCACATTTTAGAAGAGGAGAGCATAAAGTCTTTGAAAAATCACATCTTTGACCACATAGGAAATATGAGGTGCTTTGGCTTTTTCAAACCTGATTTTCCACTGACTCATACTATCCACATAAACAACAAGACACAAACTACACAGAACAGAAATATACAGATAAAATGCCTCACTTTATTTTGTTCAATGTTAATTCATTTTGCATAAAATTTTAGGCAAAGGTTCAAATTAGTTCATTTTTTTAAACTACTTTTCTCCTCACAATCTTGACACTGGAACACATTATTTTTTTCAATACATCCCTTTGCTGTCTGTGAAGAATTAATTCTTCAAACTATTTAGTAGACAAATAGTCTATGGCTTAGGCCAGACAACTCATTTTCACTCGTGAATTTGAACTCACAGGTCAGATTCATCAACACAGTAATGAGACATTTTCTATATTTCAATTTTTAACATTTTTCATATCCATATTCATTAAAATTTAAGATATTATAAATAATAAATGGTTCAAGAGATGTCTGTTAAATAAATTCCATAAGAAATAAAAACAAGAACTTTATAACTGTTGAGTTGTACTATTGTTTATATTTATAATGGGTTTCCTTAAATGGATACATTAAATAATTTTAAACAAAACTGCATAATTTATTAATATTTGTATCATAAGGAATACAAATACTCATGTTTTCTTGAGAAATGCAAAGGTTTGCAGTAGTTACTGCTTGTTTTGTCGGCCCAGTTTTGTCTACAGGTAAAACTCAAAAAATTTGATATTCTGTTCTTGATTGAAAATATTTTTCATATTTTTACATGACAAGAAAATTTCATGCTGCAGTTCATTTATTTTTTCCTGGAATTCACATTGTTCTGCATGTTGGGGAAAATTACATTGTCTTACTTGTCCCCACCTCTTGGATTTTACACTTAATTTACTTTAATTGTTTAGATTGTTTTTCTATACACTCTGTAGTTTATGTTGTCCACCACATCTATATGGAATGTTATTAAATGCAGGAAAATAAAGATTCATCAGAAGTAAGTTACAAGAGCAAGAAGACAACTACAGCACTGCTCAACAATAATACATTTCAGTTTGGACATGGGAAACTCGTACTCAGCCTTTCCCCGTGCTGTGTGTTTCTTCAGCTGGTCCAACCTCAACCAGTCTCTGCAGCCCAGCGGCCTCAGTAGGCAAAGTGTGCCTGCTATTCAAATAAGTGACACCAGTGAGCACTGGAGTATGAGTTGCAATAGCTTTGGATTGTGGAAAGGTTTTGTTCTACCTTTTCAGAAGCTGTGGCACTTCTCTCTGCACTCCCAAGAGGGGATACATATCCAGTGCAGCACACTCCCATAGAAGGGCAAAAGCAATGCACACCAGCAGTGAGGACATTGCAGAGGGTCCCGTCCATCCCGAGGCACCCATGTGATGAACATGCTGCTAACAGCACCACACATCACAGCTGTGTAAGAAGGGTCAGCACCTCCATGAGTGCTGCTCAAAAGGAACAACTCTTCTGCAGATTAACTACTTGTTAGTGCAAAATCAGTATCAAAGTGTAAACACTGTGTTCTAAAACCTCTGCCGTCTTGGATTTGACACAGGGATCAATACCACATCCTCTTTTAGAACTATCCACAGGTCTGTCCTGGCTCACTTGAAAATCTCCCCCTTTCCCTTGCTTCCTTGAAAACTTCTTGCAACCAATTAGAATGTAAAAAGAGATGGACCTTGTGCATAATATAAATACACTTGAGTAGGAAATTCGAAGCCTGATGTTAATCTGTCGGGCAAGCAAGGAAATAAATCAGTTTCAAATCTGGGATGAGATCAAATTAACTGGGATCAACTGTTTCCAAGGCTATTCTACAGAATAAGAAAACAGAGGGAATCCTATTAAATTAGGCTGAAGAAAGCTGCTCAGATCTTTGTATTCATTGTGCCTGAAATAATTTTATCTCATGAAAAATGTCAAAATAAGTGTCACAGAGGAGCTTACTGATTCAAGTAATAAATACTGTCAAGTGATACTCCTGTCAGAGGAGTATTCCCAGATAGTGGGATAAAGACTCCTGGACACATTTCCATTTGTATCAAACTGCTGAACTCCACAAGCCTGCAGACTAAATATTTCTCCATACTATGTGTTAAGCAGACAGAGAGCAGATGAAGTAATGCAATCTTTGGGTAGCATGTTCAATGCTCCATTTGAGAGACACATATTCAAAAACTTCAGAGATATCTTAACTATTCAAATGAGAAGTTTGCCCACATTTTGGTAGGCCTGGAAAAGTTAATCCATCACAAGGGGATGGTGAAATAGTTCATTACTTAATGTGTACAGTCAAGACCCATGACAACAATCTGCTCAAAATCTTACAAATATTTGAAAAGGCCCATTTTGAAAAAAACATACATTATAAAAGATGTCATAATTTTTCAAACCATTTTCTTTGACCTGTGGTTCACCTTAAAGAGAAGAGATTGTTCTGTATATAACAGGACAGAAGAGGTAACATGCAGCATGGATCTTAAAAATGGATCTTAATAGTCCAGCATTCAGAATATAAAATCTCACAATACTCACAGATACAAAATTCTGTTCTGATCAGAACATTTGGATATTTTCATTATTTAATCATAGGTCTCACTATCTCTTTAGAAATTAATTATAAATATGTATTGCCACTGAAATATAACTCCTCTAAATGCATGTTTAATAAATGGCTTGTATCTTGAGGCACTGCTTCACTGCCTTCCACACCTGGGGAGATTTTCCTTGAAACAAGCTCTGTCAAGGCTTCCAATTTTAAGAAGGTTGATGACATGTAAGAGATTACTGGCATAGAGCCTTACAGTGCCTGCAAAAAATTTCAGCCTGGTTCAGCTACCCAAGAACAGACATCCCTGCTTCTATGAGCCTGCTGTGTCATAAGCCATACAACCCTGCCCTCTTCAAGAAAAATAAGACAAAAACACAGAAAAGGAGAAAAACAAAACTTTCAGGGACCATAAAGAGTGTAAGGTGTCCTGGTCACGTGGAGGTCAGTGAGTTTCAGAGCCAAAATAGACCAAATCAACATCTATCTCTCCAAGATTATACACTCTTAATTCACCACATAGGCTGCTCCAGAGAAGCCATATGTTCTCATGCTCTCCCACGAGCAGGGAGAAGACAGCACAGAACATTGCACACAATTTCAGTGGTAAGCTGACATCAGCTGCCTATCGCACTCTTGACCTAGCTGCTCCATAGTATATGCAGAAATTATACCAGTTCCTGCATATTTTATTGTGAGCTGAACTGTGAGCAATCATTTTGGTAAGAGCTCGCCCAAGCCTGGATCCTAATGCCAGGTTTCATTTCCTTTTCTTTGCCACCAATTTAATTTGGGTTTTCAAAATGATGATAGGAGCATCAAGTGCATGCTTTCTCCCTTCAGAAAGCAGCAAAATGTCGCTTTTTGGATCGCGACTAAGAGAGCCTTGAGATCATGCATTTCATTTTGCTGGTCTGACTCACTACCTGCAAAGTAAACACAGAATAATGCAGGAAATTACCATGTAAATAAGTTATGAAAATAAACCATTAGAAGTGGATGTTCTGAGCCAGATATATGTTTAGTGTATGTAGTTTATGTTACAAATCATGTCTGTATGTGTTCTTTCCACACTTGTAATGAGCATCAAAGGGCACTTTCCCAACACTAACCTCCCACACTTATGCTGCCGTCAGATCTGAGCCCAGCCAGATGCACCTTGAGCTTATTCTAAGGGTGCTGTTCTCAACTAAGTTCATGGACAACCTTTTTAGTGTAGCAACTTTCAGGGTTGCAGATCCACCATTCTAGACTGACTTTCAGTCGTTTTCCTTAATTCTATAATACTCAGAGCTTTCTCTTATCATTTTTATTTGGGTCTGGCATATGCAGAGGCCTATTCTCTCTAGAGACTCAGTAAGTTTTAGGGGGATTCACTGATTTAAGGAAAAAAACCCTTTATTTGGGGACTTAAATGTCACTTGAAGACAGATATCAATGCCATCGTTAAAAAAGAGTGCTGACTTTTGGTTCATTGTGGAATAGAAAAATTTTAGGGGATTGCTGATGATGAAGATCTGCTTTTAATTCATATTAAGATTTCAGTTTCAGGTAGAGTTCCGTAAAGCTTGTCTTCCTAAATAAACAAAAAATATAAATATTTGTGCTTCATATGTCTTTTCATAATGAAGTGCAGGGGATCACTAAGTTCACCTCATTGGTTTGACATGCTACAATACCCAAATAGATAATGAATCTGTTTCACTACAAGTGTCATGCACTCATTTTCCTTACTTTAAATTGTGTAGTCTGTTTTAGTATCAACCATCTCTACTTTTGCAAAAGATTGTGCTGGAAAACAAAGGACTCACTCTGTTGCATCACCAAAGCACTTCCATCATCAAAAAATTCAGTTTTACCAAGCCCTCTCGTGGTTTTTAAAACCAGACTTCAGTTCATCTCCTCTGGTGCTGGCTCCAGAACTCACTTCACTGGGTTGTGTCACTGCCATCGACTCCTGTGAGTTCATGTTTTGGTGAAAGAGTGGAGGATGTTATGGGGTGGTAACAAAAGGTATGAGCACTTATATTCACTTCTGTATAATTAACACCTCCCTGTACTCCTCCCTCTTGTCTGAGAAAACCAATGAGGCATTGGTTATGGAGTCAGAATGAATCAATGGAATTTTCTGTAATTTTCAAATATATTAAAAATGCTCTGGCAAATCTTGGATTCTTTAACCAGATTTATGCAACTCAATTCAGACTGAACTCTTACTGAACTGTGCTCCAGTTTTGCCTGAGTAACAGTGGAGCAAAAATGTGAGAAAATCTTTAGGTACACACTGATGAGCTTTAAATGTCAAATATTTTGACCCTAAAATGTAATACAAAATTGAGATAGAATGATCTAATTTTTTACTAAAATCTAGACACTGAAAGTTTCATCTGATTATTTTGCTTATATGTTAAGGACTAAATTAATCAATGAGGACTATAGGTAAAACAGGTTTTTTATACTGTTGCCATTACTGCTAGTGGGCATTGCAAACCCAAAAGCTTTTCACACATTTATAGGAAAATAAAAGCACAGCCTTGTTTTCCCAGAAAATGTAGTTCTTATTGTCAGTATTTAATGCAGACATGCATGGCTCTTCATAAGAGGGGTTAAAACAGTATGTGAACCTTGGTATGAAAAAAAGAGAAATCTGACAGCTGAACTGAGTCAACTACATATATTAGACAGGGAGAAGAAATTAGAACTAGCACAAAATGCTAACAAGCACAGAACAAATAAATGGGTAACAGAAAGGAAATTTAACCAATAAAAACAGCTGCAAAAGGGTAATGTTGGCATGATTTCAGGCCTAGCAGTTTGAAGAGGACAGAAACAATTGTTGAGCAGCACTTTTTAGAAGATGTTTTACATTTTACAGAATTATGTTTTACATAAATTCAGCATAATTAACTTTTAAAACTATTTTCAGAATCACAAATCACTTTCTGTAACCACAGGACTCCTGAATTAGCCTGAGCTTTCTAGAGGTCATCCCTCTTTTCTCATTTGGAGAAGGGGAAGGAAAAAAGGAATTCTGTTGTCTTGTCGTCAAATATCAGTCAATACAGAAACCTTAATGGTACCTATGTGAGATGCCATGGTTTGCCCTGCCTCTTGTACTCCTTTCTTCTCAGCTCATCTGGTCTCCATACTTTGTGATTTTTTCATATTGACCCATTCCCAAAGATTTTTAAAGCTATCATGAAGGGCAGGTCCATCAACATGGTAGACCACACAGTCAGAAGATATATTAGCATATTTTTCAAGAAGTCTTCTTTCTTCTGGGTGAGAATGATTTTTTCCCAGTCACTGCCATGTTGAATAAGTCTTTGGGTTCCCTTTGCAAGTCTCCAGCCAATGATGGAGATGTTTGTTTGGTTTTGTTTTTTTTTTTCACTAAATACATGTGCAAAGCACCAGCTTTTATGGAGAGCACAGAGAGTAGAAATGGTCATTTACAAACAGAAACAGAAACAGAAATTCTGGACTCAGCCTAAGATGAGGCTCCAATCCTCCAGCCAAGCAGATGGTGCTGGCTCCTCTTGGATGAAGCCTAAGGAATCACTGAGTTAATCACTATACTACAACTGACTCTGGTTGATGTTAGTAACCAGCAAGTCAATAAGGGTGTCTATTCTGCTATATCAGAATATTCTGACAATATTCTACTTATGTCTTGTATAAGATTTCAGCTGAAGCAAGCAAAGCATGCTTAAAGCCAACACTGTCTGCCACAGACTTCAGGGTAGACCTGACAGACACTTACAACACTAGAGGGTTGGCAGTGTTCTAGATGTAAAATTCATAAATTACTTTTTTAAAGCTATGTAATTAGTAGCTAGACATGTAAACAAGCCGTATTTCTAATACATTTCTTCCTTTATCATTTGTTCTTTTTCCAAGAATTCTAATGCCCACAAACCCTTTTTTCAGAGAGTAATTTAGTTCTGGAAGACATCCTTTCCCAGATGCTTCAGGCTTATTCAAACTGGTGGCCATTTCTGGATTACAACCTTATTTTGATACATATACATACATATATATATAAGCTTTATTATTCATTAATCTCATTAAAAATTCTTTTGATCTGTTATGGGTCTTTTTCTTCTCAGTGTATCGTTCCCTTAATATCATTTCCTAAAATAAAATTTAGAGGTGATATTCTCCCAGGTTGGATTTTACAGGTTTGTTTTTTCTCCCAGAAGAGCTTATACTGTTCTTATTGAACATATTCAAATTCTGTGTCATGTATCTCTTTTTGCATTTTGATTGTATATATGACATGACATGATATGACTGTACATGATATTTTATATATATGGTGAGACTGTGTATGATATTTTTTAAAGTCCTAGCAGTACACAGACCCTCTCTATGGGTTATTTAAAAAAAAAAAAATCAGGCTTTTGAAGAACCTTTAGTGGCTGTTCAAATTTTTAGGTAGCTAACATAGCTAAAAAATCTGGGCACAGTCCCATCTCTGCAAACATCAATTGTTAAATATAGAGGAGAATGGTGAGCATGCAATCTTAGGAAAGCTCCACAAAGAACACACATACAACACTCAAAATTATTTTGAGTAATAAATTACTCTGCTTTGATTTAATTTACTCTGCATTGATTGACCTTGGAGGCTAGGGAACAGAGAAAAAACCTTCTTCCTTAATTCTCAAATGTTTTAGTTTTGTTTTGTTTTGTTTTTTTCATATTCACTAGGGAATTATTCTTCAAGTTTTCTTCGCTTAAGAGTATGTGTTGGGAAACTCAGTGGCTTCAGTTAATGCTCATGAGTTCTACAACAAAAAAAAAAAAACAAGTTTATAATTTGGGGAAATGTAATGGAACTGACTTTCTTTTTCCCATGAACTTTATCAAAAAAATCTCTAATGCTGTTGTAAAGTATGAAGCACTCACCTTGACATATAAGAATAGTAAAAAACATGCAACCTGATGTGCATATTAGAAAGTCAGAGAAGCTGTGAGATCTGAGGATGACGAGACTCCCTCTGCAGTTCCATATTGTAATGAAATGAGCATGGGAGTGAAAATCCAGAATAACTGAATTCCAGTTAAATTTCAATTCCCCATATATTTGAAATGTACCTCATGCTTATGCAGTACAACATTTACATACTTAATTTTTTAAAACACACAGCATTCTAGCAAAGATTTATTCCTGTGTGTTGCTCTCATGTATATGTAAAACTTGTTTCTCCTTTAACAAAGATCATTGAAATCATAGAACTGAATCTGACAATAAAAGATATTCTGTGTACCCAGACCTAGGTGGTACTGTTAGAAAATAATCTTATTATAGGTCAGTGCCAGTGGTTTATTTTCATCTGATTGCTATGCTACAAGGATGAAAACAGAAAAAAAAAGAAATGTACACATGATCGTGGAAACAAAATATTTCCAGAGACTGTGCTCTACTGCAGCCTTCTGTGTTCCCTAACATATTTTAAGCAATATTTTGTCTCCATTGCAGCCAAAACTAGTTTATGATATTTCAACCACTTCTTTGGGAGATAACAACAAGTTTAATGAGACTTATTCTCTTCCCATGCACTGTGAGAAGAGAACATTACTGTTGCATATGGGAGTTTCTATTTCAAGAAATCATTTAGCCCCATGTGAACACCTGATAGTAAATATAAAAGCCTAAGCTTATGACTGAAAATTTACTGAGTTATATGAAGGACAAGGAAAGATATAGGTCTAGAGGCAAGGCACTTACTCTTTGACTCAGCCAGAGAACTTCTGTACAGCTTTTTATTTCATTGAGCTTGGACTGTTTCTTGCCAAAGGGGAACATGAAGGGTATTACCAGGTCTGAAAAATTGCAGCCAGTTCAGAGTAACCATAATGGTACAACACCAGTGGCCACAAAGACAGCTAAAAAGAGCTCAAAACTTGGCAGCATTTTCACAGAGACACTGTCTTCCAGCTGCTTCATTTGACACACTTGGTAACAGAATCTGGTACAAAAGGAATATTTAGGAGGGGGGGGGCAGGGAAATCCTCTTTGGTAGCTCTGGGCTTTGTTTCAGCCTGTAACTAACTCCAGCTACAGGAAGTATACAGTGAAAGATCAAAGTAAGAGACACTAAGTGAGCCTGTTGAAATGAAGTGTTACAGGCATATGTTCCTCATCTCACAGCTCCGTTGACTGGGTGCTGTAACAGCTGGGATATAAGAAAAATGTTTCAGGCAGATTCAGCAGAAGAGCCTGTACTTCATTTGGCCAGCTCAGAGCTTGTATCTCAGCAAAGGACTGCAGCAGCTCAGTGGAGGGATGCTTTATTTCAGCAAGTGAGATACAAGGATTTTATTCCTGTTTTTACACAAACCAGCTCAAACTTCACTGGGTAGCCAGTAGCCAGTGTGACCCTCAAGTCACTGACTTCAGGATGTGCATCTTGCTCCCTGCTCCCAGAACAAAAACAGGCCAGGGGGCTGCAGAATACAGGCCCTGTCCTGCCCTCTGGTTCCTCAAAGTAGGAAAAAGGTCTGTTCTTGACTCACACACATGGGCCACCTCAACACACTGCACCCTGCTCCTCTGCTTTTGCACAAGAGCTGGTGACAGTCTGAGCATATGATAATGAGCATGATGTGTCTCAGATTCCTCAGCCAGCACTGCTGCTGGTGAAGTCACAGCAAATTAGGGAGACTTGTGCAACAAATGGGTTTGGAAATTAATTTCTTTCCCATCAAGAGCAGCATGGCCAAATGGGTAAACTTGAGAACAGGGAGAGTGTGTCTCCTAGTAATTCAACCACTGATTTTCCAAATACCCTATAGTAAAAGAAGCCTCTCCTCTGCTCTTCTCACTTCAGGTCTGCCCCATGCGCAGCGAGCAAGAACCTTACACAGGGATCTTTGACAGCCACACGTCTGTGATCTTACAGACACACGATATTTGCACTGGTTTTGCCAGTTTTTAGGACCTGAATTGAATTATTACATTTGTCTCCAAAGGGAACTTTGTACTTGCATAAAGATCTGTCTTTCAAAGATATTCTGTACTGGATTCTATCACACCTGGTGTAAATATGTCTGAAAAATCATCAGTCATCACACTTCTCCAATATAGCTACTTGTTATAATTTCTGATGCTTTTATTCCTCATATAAATAGCCTTTAGTACATTGTAGTATTTGGATTTTTTAAAAAATGAAAGCAGATATGCACATGTGTATGTCTCTTTCTCCATGCTCTAATATCTACATGCTTTCACTGATAGTTCTATACAGACTTTCCTATCTTGGAAATGCACTGCAGTGGCAGGAAGGATTTTAAAGTGCAAATGCATGTACTTGAGGTGGTTAATTTCTGTACAGTATTAAATCGTCAGTGTTAGAAGCCATACTACTTATTGGGGTTTTAATAGAAACTTACAGGTGAACATAAAGAAGGATAGATAAGACAGAAATTGTAGAAGCAAATACAGTCCAGATATTTAGAAGATCAGAGAGTAGCTCATGCTGTGTTGTAATATCTTTTTGACTTTTTGAGGAGCCTCCAGACTATTATATGACAGCTTAGCTTCTCACCAAGTAATATTAATCTCATCTTAATCAAGGTATATTGGTTTTCAGCTTAAGACTGAAGAGAACTATTTAACAATATCGCTTTTTTAAAAATGGTAGAGTAATTCTCTGGCAGGGGTGGGAAGGGTGAATCTTTATTTATCTAAAGAATTAGTATGCTTTTTACAAGCAAGGAGTATATTTTACCCCCAAATCCATCCCTGCCTAGTTGCCTTAAATTAAAATCTAATTACATAATCTCCGCACACTTTCTTTCCAGGCAGAGTGATTTGTAACATGTAAATTTGAGGCAAGTTTGATTTAAATGATGTCCAAATCCTGGTTTAAAAACAATTCTGTTACCATAGCTAGTTGATGCATGTGGCTAGCACAGTGAGTTCTCCTTTATGCTGCTTGGTTCAGCCTTACACTGTACAGTAAGTGATTTGGCAGTACTGTACCCACAGCACTGCCAAGAAATCAGCAACATTTACTTCTTGATTTCTGAAGTGAATCTGTATTCCTCTTGAAAGAAACCTGACCATTTTTTGTATGCCTAAAGGTGAAACAGCAGTGGTTTTTATGAAAACCTTTTGTACCTACAACACTACTTAACTCAGTAATTCCCAAATTAGAGGAGGGCTCATTTGCACATGGTTAGAAAGCAGGTTTTATATGTTTTCTTACAGACATTTGCAATATTAATATACAAGCCTTGGCCCTCAGGTAATGTATTCATCACAGAAAACAGAGCATTTTTAGCTTGCATGTACTGTAAAAAGAGCTTGTAGTCAGTTACAGGGTTATCAAAACACCATCCAAGTTTCCGAATAAAAACATACCAATTATTTCACCATCTGAGGGGATTCTGCTTCCTCAATGAATGGGATCTTACGTTCTTCAGTGCGACTTATTTTTGAATATTTTAACTAAGGTTTTTGTTAAGGTATAATAAATTGCAGTGATTTCTTGTTTTCACAACTGATATCAGAGACACAAGGCAAATTAATAAGACACAAAATTAATATTTTCTCAACCTGCTTTTAAAAATCAACTTACAAAGAATATATATTCTATTTAAGTACTATTTTAAATTGTCTGTCATTAACTGCAATTTTTTATGTCTTTTATTATTGTTACCTTAAGCAGTGCCAAGTTTTTTTCCAAAGTATAATATATGCAAATGAACTGACTTTTATACTGATACAGCATGTTTATTTTATCTCTAAAGGAAATCAAATTAATATCTATTAGAAAATACAGACATATGAGTTTTCCTTTGTTTTAAGGACAAGGTGTATTTCAAGTCACCTATATCCTGAGAGAATGTTTATTAGGATAGACAACACACACTGTAAACTTAATGCTAGTTGAAAGAGCAGAGTCTGCTTCATGTCTCATGACAATTTGAAGCTTTTTGTTAGTGATATCTCAGTGACGAGGGCAGGGGGAAAGTCATGAAAACCTTCTAACAAACTAGACCAAAACACT
>WEIU01010301.1:49719-62377 GCA_013389925.1 Aegithalos caudatus
TCTTAAAGCTTCAAAATACATCCTGCTTGTAGAGCTGATAAAACATGTATCAGCCATTATGCAAATTAAGTTTATGGAAGCTGCTACTGCAGGTAAAAAATACTGAATAAGTAGTATTTCATCTATCCTTTTAGTTTGATTCTGTGGGAGATGAAGATTAAGTCATAAAAATACACAATAAGGGAAAAGGAGAAAGAAATTAAGTGTGTAACCAGCAATGTAAAAACCCTGCACCAGATTCTCAACATAAAGCATGGGTGCAAATCACTTAGAAGTGGCATGTGATGTTCCAAAGAGACAGGTATTTCCCTTTTTTTTTACTGGCAAGAGATTTATGGCTTTCTGAACTAAATTATTAGAAATGGGTTGAAATGTAATAGCACAAAATGCAAATCTGGGCATATAAATTACAGGAATATGTGGGTATACAGAGGAGACAGAGTAGGAAGCAGCCAAGGAAGAAGATCTCACTGACATAACTCTGAAAATTAAAGTGTAACATCAGATCTGCTAGGAAAGAGGAGTGTTGATAAATCCATTCAGAGCATTGGTGAAAGTACCTATAGCACTCTGTAATACACAGAGCAGTGTATCTCTGAGAAGGTGTAAACCAAACTGCAGAAAATGGGTATTAAGTTAGTCAGGGAAAGGGACAGAACAGGAAGGGGGACTTAGGAAGCTGGACGGTTTAATGATGCAAAGGGACCTAGCAGGACTAGAAATGTTCCTTGAAAATAACTGCATATATCAATACCACAGGAGAGAAAAACTGCTTAAGTTAAAATACCAGAAGAGAAACACATTTATTTCCATTGTGATGAGCACTTTTACAGCAAAAATTAAAAGTATCTAATTATCAAAGCCACAAGCTTTCAAGTCAGGAGAAATGGTTTGAAACAGCAAAACTGTTTTAGGCATGACTTATTTTCAAAATGGCATTGCACAATGCAAGCAGTGTCAATATCTGGAGGCTGAACTGACCAGCCTTTGAGTCAAAAGTCATTATGTCGCCCGTTGCTCCCATTTAGGAGGTTGTTGGCTTGTGGCACTTTTTTCCCCAAGATGCTTTCCAGATTTCTGCCCATTGAGCTGTTATTTTATTTTGCTTGCACTTCGTCCCCACCTCCCTGCCATGAAATACCTTTGCATGTGTATTCTCTTTATTCCTTAAAATTTTACGCCATGGGAGTATACATTCATGTCACATATATATGTCTATATATGTATACCTAAATAAATGCCATCTTTTGCACCATTTTCTTGTGCCAAATCTGCTATATTTTCATGCATTGCATTGTGGTTTCAATAATATTATTAAAATATGATTTGTGGTACTGCAGTAAAATTAATTGTTACAATACCATGAAGATACCATTTCCAGGAAAATCAGTCATGTCTGTAAACTGTAGCATGGCTTTCTTATGTAAGTTGAAAATATGTATTGTGTTTATTCTGGGGTTATCTTCTCACTGTACAGAACAATGTCTGAACCTACAATACCCTGCAGTTTATGGCCAATAACATTCACCATTGTTCAGGAACACTTATCAACGTTGACTATTCAAATTTATACATTAAGCATTTTCTATCTGTGAGTGTCTGCTGATGGGCAGATAGGGAGTAGCAAAATGAAATCTTACCAATTTGCAGAGCAGTTTTTATTCTTTAGGTGTCTTCTCATCACAAAAAACAACATGATGCTCTCTTTTCTGGCTGCATTAGTGATGCAGGTGAGAAAAAATAAGCAAAGCTCAGAAACATTTTTTATTAGATAGTAATACTAATCAGAGTCTGGAGAATCTATTGGTATTTTGTGGCTTAAGGGTAACTAATAGTCTTTCCTTGTGAACTTCTAGTATTTGAGAAACTCGGACCCAAACACCATTTCACCATAAAGTGAACCAGAGAGGTATTTAAATTGGAGCTTTAGTTCAAAGCAGCACAGAAAAGCTAACATTTTGCAGAAAATTGTCTGGAAACCAAAAGAAATTTTTCAAGTGTCCATCGAAAAGCCCTTCAGGCTGCTAGGGACTTGATGACTGGACTCTTACTACAAGCAGCAAAGTCTTTAAACTCCAGCAGATAAAAGCAGTGGTCAAGTCTTAGAGACTAGATATTCTTGCATGAAACATAATACAGCATGAAATAGGGAGAAAGGAGATCCTACACTTTTAACCAACAGCTCCTTGACAACAAGGCTGAGTGTAAGCAGATGTTGCTGCATAATCAAGCCCTTTGTCCATATAGGCCTTAAGAGCTTCTAATGGAAAGGTGGATGGCCTTCATTTACACAGTTTGGCAATAAGGCTGGAAATACCTTATTATAGCCCTAAAGATAATTATCTTCTTAACACCAGGCAGTTTGTGAGCACTTCATAACGTTCAAGGAGGCAAATTTACTGCTCAAAAAAGAAAACAAAGCAAAAGTTTAAGGGATTTTGCCAACAAAGTTTTCCACCCTTATCAGAGGCAAGGTCTTGAGAGCCAACTTTCGAGTTTAAAGTTCCAGATCTCAAAGCAACTTGTTTGAAGCATTGTGAACTGCAGAGGACAGTAGGTGAAATTCTAAGTACTATGGATGTTTTCTCTCTCTTTGTACCTTGGATCTGTTTTTTTCTGGCATAGTACAAAGGCCAGGTGGCCCTACCATGGGATATCATGGCTTCCATGTATTTGATAACATGTGAGGTGCACACTTTTCCAGGCAAAGTTTTTGAGGTCCAAATCCTGACTGAGAAGCAGAGTGAAGCAAGGCATGCAGGTAGGATTCACCCTGTGGTGAACTGTCACAGGTACCTGTTCACCAGCTGCCCTTCAGCTTTGCATCCTGATCCACATTAGCCCAGGAATGTCACTGCCTGAGGCAGTGGGGTGGGAAGCAAATGATCTTTAAGTTCCATACCAATCCATTCTAAAATCCCACATCAGGAATTACTCCCTTTATCCTCAAAGCTGATGCAAAATCTTAAAATTTTAATGGGAGTGCTGGGCTCTGGCTGTACAATCCTCTACACAGGCGGAAGAAGCCATTTTTTCCATTTTATATCTTGGGTATTTTATACACTGAGTAGACTAGGGCAGGCAACACGGTTGTACTTTCTCTTTTTTTTTTTTCTCTGGAGCACACATTGGTTGCTATTTGTCATGATATTGCATACTCAGACTCCAAATCATAAGTTTTAAAAAGAGAGCTACTTCCTTTTCCCAAAAAATGTAGCTTGTTTAAAAAAAACTATCAAGGCAATTCAAACAGAACAGTTTTATTAGCAAAACTGCAATACCATCATGATGATATTTTGGAATGTTGTAGCTGATTCAAAACTTTTTTCCCTGTGATTTGCTGATGATAAATGCATAATTCTGACCAGAATACAGAGTGCAAATAATTGCAGAAGTGCACTGATAAAATATTATGCAAAGGACAAGTAACGGGTAACTGCAGACAAAGTCACACTTTCTGTAATATTTATGACTGCAGATTATGCAAATGTACTTTATAGGTTTAAGTGTTGAACACTTCAGGTTTTGAATGTGACAGAAATGCACAGTTCTGATCAGAACATGAAGTGCCAAATTATTGGGAAAAAATTGATACAATATTATATATTTACAAATAGCAACTGCAGATAAAGTCAGTATCATTATATTTTTTACTGTGTATATTAAAATACACTTTTTCAGTTTAAGTGTTATATGTATTCTCTTTCTTATCTGACAGGATAAATAATATTTACCTGGTAATAACTGAAAAGGATATTTTTTAAGGAAAGAAATTTAAAGAATATGTTTCATTCATAAGTTCTTGCATGCATCACTGCCAAATGAAATAACAAAGTTTAAATAAAAGAAGTTTTGGTGTTACTATAAGCGAAATGGGTTTTAAATTATGCTTTATGATTTCAGTTTTCTTTTCACACTGTCTACCTTACATTGCTTTTTTTTAATTATTGAAAATTTTCAGTTCTGGGTTAAACAATTCCCTTAATATAATTTGTTTTCCAATTTAAAGAAGTTGTGAATAAATGGTAAATATGCAAATTCTGAGTCATCCGAGTCATATTTCACTGTCATTTGTCATAGAGAAATGTATCCATTGTAGTTTTTAATCCTTTTTACAACATTTTCAGACAGAAAGAAGTCAAATCACATATAACATCAGATCAACAAAAATCAAAGGTCAATGTTCATCATGCTGGTTTTTAAAGGTGATAGGTCAATGTGCAAAACTGTGGGATTTCTGAAAATAAAGAAACACGTCTTTGAGGAAACTGCAAAAGAGACATCTTGTTTTAANCCTAGGTGGAAGGTACAAATTAAATTAGTTTGCCACAAAAGGGAGATGTTTTCTCCTTCTGTTCAGATGTCATGGTAGTGAGGAAACATTGTCTGGGGCCAAGTAAAATGGCACAAATGCATTCATCTAAGCTACCATTCATCCTGTTCCAAGGACTAAACAGAGCACATAAAAGAACAGCACTGCTGAAACACTTCCTAGTTACCAAATGGGGACTTAACAGAGGAACATGGGAGAGGAAGGTGGGGATATTTCCAGCGTGGATTTCACTGTTGGGGTGGGAATGACAGAAGATTTCATCAGCCTGATGAGGCTAGATATGAAATGCTAATGCCACAGTCTGATTGCCCCTTTGCCTTGAGGGGAAACATCACACGGTGTTTGGTGTGGTGTATGGAAAGGTGCACCACAAAACCTTTCCTTTCTGTCCCTAAAGCTGGAAAACAGTAGAAACACTTCCTGAGAGTCAAGCATATCTTTTATTGTGCTTCATTAATATGCATAGTTTTGGCACTCACTAAGGTTCAGCTGGTACCCTTTCCAGTATCTCATTCTTTATTTATATGAGACCAGGAGGTGTGACCTATGGAGCCAGTTGGCTGTCATGAATTGGAATCTTCATTAAGCCTTGTGAATTATGCATTGACTGCTTATAAACCAAGATCCACAGCTCATCCAGCAAGGACTCTTAACTGCTTACCATTAGATTGAAAGATCCACACATTCATAAAAAACATACATGCGTGCTATACAATACAGAAATCGCTGTGCCAGTAATCGAGGGAAGTGCTTGGGGATTTTGTGCCTCATGCTCAAAGTCAGTCTAATCTTTGTTTTTGTATTTATTTCAAGAGTTTTAGAGTTGAATTTCTGCTCTTGAAAGTCACATTTGCTCTATGTTTGCCTGGATTTTGAGCTTTCCTTCCAATCATTCAGCAGCCTGTACAACAAATTGGGGTTTTGTCAGGCTTAGAGGTCTGCATCTTGCTAGAAATCTCTTTATATAGATATCAAGTTCTACCTTTTGTAGAGAGTTCAGTATTAAGGTCTCTCAAGAATACAGATATTCACAAAAAGAAAGCTCGTGCTTGTGTGCAAGGTCATTTTTTATTCTATTGGATAAGGTTAAACATTATATAAAGGCTAGATTAATTTCCAACCATTGTTTCCGGGTTGTATGTGCATTAAGGTTATATTTGTCTTAGTGCTTTTGAAATAAAGCTGAATACAAATATTTTATTCCCTAAAACTAGTGGCTGAGATTTTATACGTATTTTGAAAGCACAAATTATATATTTGCCTTAAACATTACTGTTTACCGAGAGAAGACTTAGACTTAGGTTATTTTTTTTTTTTTTTAATCTGGGAAATTTGATGGGTCGAGATTAATTTTTGTAGTCTAGGTCACTTTAATAACATCAACAAGTCTCAATACAGAAAAGCTGTCTTGCTTTTGTCATACCTTCCTTATGACATTTTAGCTTGAGATTTGTAGGTGTAGTACAAGCTATACAAGCAAAAACTGTAAAAAAAAAAATCCAAAACAAAACAATAAAACAAAACCAGAACAACTTTGGTTGAAAAATCTCCATGTTGTTTTTCCATTTTTCCATTTCTTAGGAGGGGCTATGCACCAGATTTAAGTGAAAATGTTTCTGCTGAAACATACCTGCCAAAGTAAGTAGCAACTCTATGCGAAGCAGATGGGAGAAGTAAAGCTCTTCTTGTACAATATGAATTCACTGCATTGTTTGTGATAAGTCCTGTGGCCTGGCTTGAAAGTGGATAGCCTGATCTATGAAAAGGTCATGGGTGAGCCCTGTGTAAAATGGTATTGTTTACAGTTTTTTTAGTGAAGAGATTAGCTGTCATTTATTTCCACATACCTTAACAAGAGCTTTGAAGGTTCCCAGCAAGAGCATGTTCTTTTCTCTTTCTCAGCCTGTCACATACTTGTCAGATTCAATAAAATTCCTTACCTGAATTATGCAGATTAGGTTTTGTTGCGTCCAGCACCCATCATTGTTCATCTCCACTACAGCTGAAACCTCTAGCAGCCCTCTTGCTTATACTGCCTGATTTCAACACTCCTTAGGTCAAGACCTTTCAACCTCAGGGCTTGACTTATGCCACAACCATTTGACAAATCATCCAAGCCTTCACAAAAGCTGGTTGAGCTCCAAAGTGACTGCTCTCTACACACCACTGTTTCACTGTTTTGACATTTCCTTCTCACTTTTCCCCTCAGTAATCAGACAAAGGAAGAAAAAGACATTTGTGTCCAAGGAATGCTTTCATTTAGGGCTGTGATAAATGGCTACCCTTTCCAACAAGCTATGGTCCCACTGTAGGAGGAAGTACCTGCACAAGGACAGCTACCCACTTTCAGCTTTCGCAGGCAAGAGGGTGTGTGAGACACACATCTTCACCTGTAAAACCTGCACAGTGCATCTACTGATCTCACACAGCTTTTCATCCAAGCAGTGTAGAAGAGTTGAGCAAGTTATCCAGACACTCCATTCATAAGTTAGAACCGACAGAACAGTGTTGCTCGCTTAACATGTTTAGTATAATGAATGGAACAGCAGACCAAGCTGAACTACATAAATAAAAAATATACATGGTAGAAATTAAGAAAAAAGCATCCTACTTCCATAATTTTAAGGATTCTGGGTTTTGTAGGGTGGACAGAAAAGACAGGAGCTTTTAATCCCAACTCTCACATAGATCCCTTTTTTTCCTTTGATTGATTTGTTTCTCAGCTTTATTCTTGTAACTCATGATCTGCAAAATATAAGTATGATATTTACAGATTCTTTAAAGTTTTTGGGAATCTCCAAGTGAAGAGCTCTGTAATGCAGCTAAGACATTATTGGAAGCAACATCATTTATAGCATTATTCTTCTTCTAAGTGTCTCCAATTTAAAGCATTGCTTAATTCAGAAGAGCTCATTCTTATCAATGCTCATTAATCCATTCTCCCCATTGTTTTTCATGTATGTATATCAAAACAACACTACTTTGTTGGACCAACAAAGTTTTAATATATTAATAGAGCATGAAAACCTTAAAAGTATTTTTAAAGCATTCAGATCAAGATCTTATAGTTGCAGAAGTTGGTATGGTTAAAACAAAAATGCCATTGTAATGTCAAATATTTCTTAATAGAAAGAACTTCTGTCAGCCATGTTTTTATGAGCTTCTTTCAGATTATTTTGTTAATGCTTGTTGTTCCATTGGAAAGAAAGTCTGCCAAACGTGAAATGATTGAAATTGCATGTAAATTAGTTTCTAAAACTGCAGTGAGGAATTAGTCTATTACAATTTATGGTACAGTTAATCTGCCTATTCTGCTCATGGTAAAGCATTAATCAAAATATTACCAAATAATTCAAATTATTTTTATGTTCTGGTATTATAATAGAATTATTAAACCAACAAAATTACCCTCAAAGTTCTGGGGTTGATATATGCCCCTTCTCTTCCAGGCTTGTAATTTAGAGCATGACATACACAAGTATCTTCTGAATGTTTAATTGTGTGTGCAATCTCAGGACACTACTATTCCTCAAGAAAGGAGAGAGCTGGAGTGCATTACTTATAAAATGTATGAGTTGAAAGGGATCCATTTGGATCATCAAGTCCAACTGCTGAACCTGTGTAGGATACCCCAAGAATCACATTATGCACCTGAGGACACAATCTAGATACATCTGGAATTTTGGTAATAGGGTAGGTTAGATGCATTTGTGGTGTATTTTCTCCAATGTATGAACAGTATGGGGAAAACAATTGTACCTAGAAATGTTGGCTTTCAAGAGACTGAAGTCTCCCTTCTCATTCCCATTTTGCATCATGTAAAGAAATCCATAATGCAATTATTTTGGTATCAACCCTACTATTAACTAAAAAATTCCATTAATTTGACAACCCTACTATTAACTTTAAAAAATTGCATTAATTTGACATGAGAAAGGAAAGACTCAAGCTTCCTGTGTTAATGTGCTGGACTGGAGAGACTTATGTACATGAAATAACAGCCCCATGGCTGGAAGCAGCACACATTCCAGCTCACAATTCCTTTCCAATAAATGTGAATGTATTCAGTAGTGGAGCAGAACGGGGTGGGAAACCATGGAAACCTGTCTGGGAAACCATTAACTAGTACAGCATTACTGAAACAGATAACCAGGCTAAACCAGTCATTGCAAATTTAACGACACTGAAAAAGTGCACAGCTACATCCACACCCCTTTCTCAGAAAAAGTGTCACACTGTTGCTAGGCTCTTGACCCGTCTTCCCCTACTGAACTCAGCCAGATACAAACTGGTACCTTCCTAGTAGCTTCTATGAAATACCACAGTTCATATCTTTGGGAAATGGTCACTGTGTGTCTTCCTCTAGCTCTCTTGAATCTGAAGGATCTTGGTTTATGAAATTTGCTGATGCTTACCTTTACCTTTTTCTTAGTTTCCAACTCATATCTCTATCTCAATATATTCATTGACAGTTTTAAGGTCTTAAATGCCTATTTGCAAATACTTTTGTACCTTTCATTTCAACAAACCATGAACTGGTCCTAAAGTAGTGTGATAAGCATTAAAATAAAATCTTCATCAGAGACTGTCCCAACAAAAAAAAAGACTGAGTGTTTTGACCGCTATCAAAATTAGAGAACTGTAGAATTTCTATTGCTGAATGTGTTAATACTTGTATAATAAGGATGAAATATTCTACAACAGGGATTCAGCACTGGTAGATGAGGGAAGAGCAACTGACATCCTCTGCCTGGACTTGTGCAAAGCACTTGACACTGTCCTGCATTACATCTTTGTCTCTAAAATGGTGAAGAATAGATTTGATGATGTAGCGGGTTGACCCTGGCTGGGAGCTGAGTCACCCTTTCCCATTGGGATAGAGGATTGAATAAGATGAAGAACAACCAGCAGGGTGAGATAAGATCGTTGGGGTTTTTTTGACAGTAAAAGAAAGAAATAAGCAGAGATCTCAGCACACGTGGCCTAAAGAGAAAAAAAATTCTCTTCTGCTTCCCATCAGCAGCAACGTTCAGACACTTCCCAGGAAGCCAGGCTTCAGCACACATAAAGGTTTCTCCGGAAGGCAAACATTGAAAAGTCATGAATGGCCCTCTCTGCCTCCTCTCTCCTTTGGCTTATATATCTGACATGACATCATACAGTATGGAATAACCCTTTGGCTAATTTGGGTCAGCTGACCTGGCTGTGTTCCCTCCCAAGATCTTTCCCACTCCCATCCCCTTTAATAGGAGAAGGAGTTTTAGAGGGACAGCACTGCTCAGCAGTAGCCAAAAGATTGCTCTGTTATCAACACCCTTTCAGCTACCAATGCAAAACACAGCACTGTGGGGGCTGTGAACTCTACTTTGGGCAGACCCAAAACAGATGGATATATCAAAGTACAAGGAGAGGCTGTATGGTCTCACTACAAGGAAAACTGGACAGTTTTGGGAGGTGGGCTTGTGTGAACTTTAAGAAGCTCAACAAGGCCAAGCCCAAGGTCCTACCTATGGGTCAAGGAAATCCCAAGCACAATACAAGTTGGATGTAGAATGGGTTAACGGCTATTCTGAGGAGAAGGTCTTGGGAGTGTTGCTGGATGAGAACCTTAACACAACTCAGTAATGTGATGTTGCAGTCCAGAACAAAGGATGTGCTAGTCTGTATCAAAATCAACATGGCCAGAAGGGCGAAGAAGAAAATTCTCCCTCTGTTTTCATAAATCCCCACCTTGAGTACTATGTGTAGCTCTGGGAAGGCCAATATAAGAAGAAAGTGGAACCTTTGGAGTCCAGAGGAAGCCATGAATATGGTCAGAGGGCAGGGCCATTTCTGCTCTGAAGACAGAGAGACTTGGGGCTCTGGAGAGCCCTTAAAACAGCTTTCAGTATTTAAAAGTGGCTGTGAGAGAGCTGGAGGGTGACTTTTGACAAGGGTTCTTAAAGATCTTCTAATTCTACCCTCTCTGTTATAGGCAGAGAGCCCTTTCACTTTATCAGGTTGCTAAGACCACCATTTAACCTGACCTGAATGTTTCCAGGGCTGGGGCAGCTACCACCCCTCTGGGCAACCTCTTCCAGTGCCTCAGTACTCTCATTGCAAAATATCTATCCTAATATTTAACCTTTTTCAACTTGAAGCCATTATTTCTTATCCTGTCACCACAATATTCCTTTAAATAGTCTCTCTCCATCTGTTTCATAGACTTCCTTTAGATTCTGGAAGGCTGCAATAGGCTACCCTGAAGCCTCATTTCCAGGCTAAACAAGCCTTATTCTCTTAGACTTTGCTCTTAGGAGAGATGCTCCATCCCTCTAATCACCTTGGTGGCCTGCTCTGGACTCACTCCCTATTGGAGAGTTGTTGATGTCCTTCTTGTGCTGGGAAGGCCAGTACAGTGCTCCAGGTGAGGTCACATGGGAGTAGATTAATGTGTTAGAGTGCCCTCCCTTCACCTCTAGGCCACATTACTCTAGATTCAGCCCAGGACACATTTGGCTTTCTGGACTGCAAAGGCACATAGCCAGCTGATGGTTCAGCCTTCACCCACCAGTACGCCCAAGTCCTTCTGGGCATGGCTGCTCTCTATCTCTTCATTCCCCAGCCTCTGTTGATATCAGAGTTGCCCCAATGCAGGTGCAGCACCTAGCACTTGTCTTATTTATCTTCACTACATTCTCATGGGCCACTTCTTAAGCTTCTTCAGGTCCCTCTGGATGGCATCCCATCTTTCAGGAGTGTCAAGTGCATCTCTCAGCTTGGTGTAATTTGCAAATTTGATGAGAGTGCACTCGATCCCTCTGTCGATGCCATTAATAAAGATGTTAAATAGCACTGGTCCCAGTATGGAGTCCTGAGGGACACCACTCATCACTGATCAGGATTCTGAGCTGTTAATCACTACCTCCTGGACGTGACCATCAAACAGATTTCTTATCTAATAGTCTGCCCACCAGATCCATCTCTCTTCAGTTCAGACAGAACATTGTTGTGGAGGCCTGTGTCAAAGACTTTGAAGGAATCCAGATAAATGCTATCTGTAGCAATTTCTTTGTCCACTGATGTAGTCACTCTCTGCAAGATAAAAATAAAATTAAACCATAAGCCAATGCTACTTGTAATAAAAGCAACAAAGCCATTCAGGATATGTTAGCTGTATCCGTTAGCAAATACTAAAAAATATTTTAACACTGTATATGAAAGCTCACCTTTCATGAGGTTCACCTCATTTGCAGATAAAATGCTACTAGAAAATGAATTTTAAGTATGTTTTCTTCACAAATTCCTTGTGTACACATTTTTAAATTTTAACAAAGACTGAGTATATTTACAGTTTACTTTTGCCTCTGGATTTTAGTAAATTATAGAGAAGACATTCATAGTCCTAAAGTGGGTGGACCCCACCTGCAGTCACCACAGTTTTCTTCACTTCCAAACACACAAAATCCAACTCTACGAGTACCTGTTTCTCCACGTGCCTCAGTTACCAATACCAATAGTTCTTGGCACCAGAAACTCATTCCTGTTTTAAATCTGCTTTCTTTCATAGAATTAGTAGGAATACCTCAGCCTAGAGAAGCTATTTGTACACTATTTGTATCTATTACACCCTTTGCCTTTCTTTGTTCTTCTAAGATACATCTTCTGCACCTACCCAAAGTAGGTACTCTTATGCTTGAAGATGTTTCAGTCTTCACCTGAGCTTACTCTGACAAGTCCAGTGACCCTGGGTCAGCAGAAGACATGATGAGCAGTTTTCCTTGTGCTGATGAGGCAGGAGGTGTTATTGACAAAGGTATGTCAACTATTCAGAGGTTAAGATTCAAGATTTATCACACATACAGTTAAAAACAGAAGACAAAGAATTGGTGTACATCTGACCTTGAGTTTGTTTCTGGACCTCTGCATCCAGTAGGTAAAGCTGTTGTTCCCATATCATCTGTGGTTCTGCTTGGTTGGGTACCTGTGCAGAACTTGCATTTGAACGAGCTCCTATAGAGAGCTTAAAAAGACTGGTGTAAGAGACTGAGAGGTTGATTTCTAAGCAACAGACAACAAGACATCATACATGACTACATCTAAGCCAAGATTCACTGTAAAGGGTTTCACGTTTGCCAATTGGTTCAAATTTCCTGGCCAACACACCAATTAATGTAATGGTTTAGTGTCTGTTATTTTACATATGACTAGGAGAACTCAGAAAGCAAAACAGGCTTACCTTAAAATTACAAAAGATAGTTTATTCCCACACATTTAGAATAAAGAATAAGAAAAGAGGAAAATAAATAAAAACCAAATTAAAACCCCTCAAAACATCCTCCCCCC
>WEIU01010302.1:0-12008 GCA_013389925.1 Aegithalos caudatus
AGGCTCCGGGGCAGGAACCGGGGGAAGGCGGCTCTCGAGCCCCGCGCTGCCCCGGCCGCGGGCACCGAGGGGATTCCCAGGGCCGGTCCCAGAATCCCCGGGATCCGGCATAGCTCCGTGTCCCCGGCCCCGTGGCGCTCAGCCACCAGCGACCCCTCCCCGATGTCGCCTCCAGCACCGCTTTGGGGCGATAAAAATCCCCTTTTCCCTCAGCGCCCCCTCCCCGTGCCAGAGCAAGGTGGGACCAGCCCCGGGGTGTCCCCAGAATGTCCCCGAGGGTCCCCCAGCCCCGGGGTGTCCCCAGAATGTCCCCGAGGGTCCCCCAGCCCCGGGGTGTCCCCAGAGTGTCCCCGAGGGTCCCACATGCCATCCCCAGCACGGACACCTCATCCCGGTACCTGCTCCTGCCGCGTCCGGGGATCCCGGGGATGTCCCAGGGATGTCCCAGGGGTGTCCCGGGGTGTCCCGAGGATCTCCCGGGGAGGCTCCCGGGTGTCCCGGGGGGCACAGCGCGGGCAGGTGCCGCTCACCTGCGGCTGTCCCGGTGTTCCCGTCAAGGTGAACCCGCTCCCAAAACCCCTCCCGCCGGAGCAAACAACGGGGCCGGGCCAGGCACGGCTGAATATTCATGACGGGGAGCGGTGCCAGCCCCGGGCGGGTGGCCCCGGGTGGCCCCGGGTGGCTCCGGGTGGTCCCGGGTGCTGGGACCCTTCCTGCCCACCCTGGCTCCATCAGCACCACGGCTGATCAGCGGTGCCCGTATCAGGGCGAGGTCACCACCGATGGCCCCCAGGCAATCAGTCCGTGGCACCTGAGCATCCCTCCTCATTTGGGAATAGGGAATTGGGCTGATCACACCCTGTCCATACTCTTTTCTGCTTTACACTGCCTACTTCAAAGAGCTGACTTCAAAATGTTGCCGTGGCAATGGACCTAGCTACACACAGGGCTTTTCTTCCCCTCCACCCCTACCAATGGCAATCCTCTCCTGTCCCTTCCAACCCCTTTGCACTGGGCATCAGAGTAGTCCTGGGTTCCCAGGGATGAAGACAAAAGGAAAAATCAGGGTGTGCTTTCCAGAAAGTGCCAAGATTCCAGAAATTCTGTCTTCACTAGAGAGATCTGAGAGCTATTTTGAGTTAGACAAGTCCATAAAGAAGTTCCAATGGCGCTGAGCTGCCCAGTGCTCAGAGCAGAATCTGCAGGCTCCCTCCCACTGCTCGTAGATCTGTTGTTGCCAGTCTCACACTGGCAGAGTATTCACCTGTTTTTCCTCTGGGATACCGTGTATTTAACCCATAGTCCAGCTCAGGTGATTTGTGGAAGTGTGATAATGTTCTTTAATGAGAGGCTGTGCCCTCACACCCTGGGCACTGTTCCAGTAGGCTCAACACCTCTTGAGCATAACCCAGGTCAGCAGTCCAGAAATGAGGGCCCTGATTGCACATCCTGTGTTAACGAGCCTGCCTTTTGCCTGGTGGCCACATCAAAACTGCCACAAACATTTCTGTGGAGGATGTGACTCAGGGTGTCCTGCCTGCCTCCACCATGGCTGAGGGGACCCTGGCTGTGCCTTAAATGCTGGAGCTTGCTTGGGGGCAGGTTTTGCATGGGAAGATAAGGAGGGCTGTTTTCAGCCCTGAAAGCTGTTTATTCTTTACAGCGTACTGACACCAGAACGGAAAGGGCCTTTTCCTGAAACTGGCTATTTATAAACAGCCTGCCGTGCTGAGCCTTCCCTTGCAGGGGGCCAGGGACTCTTGCAGCTTTTCTTTTGCTGTCTTGAGCTCACCCAGAGATCCTTCAGACAGGAGTGAACAGAGCAGGTCTTGCTGCCCATCTGCTGGAGGCACGCTCCAGTACCGACAGCTTGTAGTAACCCTTTGGAAATGCCAAACTCCAGTGAGTGCCTAATTCAGCCCTAAATCCCTTGGCTGTGCATTTGGTGCTGTTCACAGCTCTGAATTCTTACAAAGGCTTTGCAGGAGAAATTAGCTGTTTGTGGCAGTCGTGCCTTTAACATGGGACACAGCTGGGCTTGTCCAAAGGCACAGATCCCTGTGGTGCAAGGGCAGAAATCAGGAGCACTTGTAGCTCTGTCTTTCCAAGATGCTGAACAGTGCAGTGTTCACTGCACCCACACTATAGAGGTGGGATTTGGCTGCTCCAAGATGTCTAAACACAGCCTTGGGCCTTGGCTAACTTTGCTTCTCTGTTGTGTGAGTCAGCACAGGCAGGCAGTCAGGACAGCCACAAACCCATGGCTCAAGCACAAAGAGCAAATTTATTCCCATTACTGAGCTGTCCCAGGGATCTCCAAAGCAACACCCAGGCAGAGGTACACAAACTTGGTCCTTGCTGGAGGAACACTGGTCTGCTGCTTACACTGCTTTATCAAGGGTTATTCCCAGCTGCAAGGTCAACTGAGCATTTACAATCCTCCTCACCAGTCTTCTTCTTTTAGCACATTGCTCCCAACACCTGTGAAAGGAGGGAAATAGGCACCTTCAAATCATCTCCATGAGCTGCCTTTCTTTGGATTTTACCCAATTTGTGTTGGGATGCTAGGCAACACTCTCCCTCCCTCTCTGTTTTTGCCCCAGCAGGCCAGTGGCTCTGTGGGCAGTGCTGAGCTCCTCTTCCTTCAGGGACACTGGGATCCTCTTTTCAACCCTGCCAGAAGCTCCGAGGAAGCTGCAGCTAGGTTTAGTTACTAAAACTACTGTTCCTTTCCTTACCTAGCTGTGCCCTCTTGACAAACCAGGTTTGCTCTTGGCACTGCTCACAGTGCTGCAGAGTTACCTGTATTCTCCCACCTGTAGGGATGTGATGGCTTTGGGTTGTGGCTCTGGCACAGAATGCCAGAGTGCCTGGCAAAACCCCCAGCACCCCCAAGGGGTTTGGATGAGAATTAAAGAATTTAATAAAACCCTCTGTCCAATTAAATTATTAAAGAAAATCCTTCTGGAGTTTGTTTTGTGATGTTGAAGGAAGGTAGAGGTGTGCAGAGGGATGGGGAGAGGATAGAGCAGACACACAGCTCTTCAGCCATGCAGGGAGAACCAGATTTCCATGGGGAAATCTGCTTTCTTTTTGCAGCTGAAGCAGCAAGAATGGGCCATGGATCAGAGCCAGCAGCGTGGGAGATCAGAAAACTCTTGCATTGAGGTCTCTTCACCCCCCTGGTATTTCAGTGGTCATGAGCAGGTCATGAATGTTTGTAGCAGGCTGAACTTGCAGAATTCCCTAGAAATGTGAACTCAGGGATATTTTTGGCAAATCTGGAAAGGAAATAATAATCCATCCGGAGGCTGCAGGATGCAGCACAGCCCCTGCACATGGGAAGGTCCCACTGCCTCTGAGCTGCACACATACAACTGACACAGGACTTGGCTGACTTGTCAAAACTTTCCTCAACTCACTACAGTGCCTTGCAATCAACTGAATTTTGTATTTACAGTTGAAACAGGAAAAGCAGGACTTGGTCCATACCTTGGTGTAGCAATTATGAAGCAACCTAACGGCAGATTGTAACCAGCATCTGAAAATCGGGAGTGTTGTAACATGCTGAGCAAGGACAGGGCCCAGAAGAGCCCCTCAGCATGGAAATATTGCTGAGATGGACCACAGTGTAACCCCTGGCTTTCTAAATAACAGCATGGTATCAAAGGCTTGAGGTGCAGATCCCTGTTTTCCCTCTTCTTCAGGGCAAAGGCTGATCTGGGAATTGGGCTGGGATCAGATGCTTGTGAAAGCAGTCACTTGCAATGCTTTTCCTTTGTCTCTGGAATATCACTTGGATTTGGCAAAGAGCTGCTTTTCCTAATCCCTATTCATGCAGAGACATGTGGAGGTTCCTGGGAATCTCTGCTGCACTGGGGACTTGGGTTCAGCAGAGTGGGAATTCTCCCTGGGAATATTCCACAGTGGGATCCTCAGAGCCTGCCTGGCCTGGGGGAGTGATGTGAAGCCCCTTGTGCTCCTGCTCACTGTGGTGTCCTTCCCCACAATCCAGACACCTGAGAGATGAAACAGCAAGCCAGCAAGCATGAGCCAGAGCCTTGTGTGTATCCATGCACTGATCTGGCTCCTCTGGGTGGCAGATGGGGACAAACAGGTGAGTGGTGGCAGGCTGAGCTCCCACTGCCCCTCCAGCACTGCCTCCCTGTGCAGATGGTGGAGAAGGTACAGCAGGAGGGAATCCTGCTTCATCCCCAGCCTTGGGCATCGTGGGCACATTCTGTGACGTGCCAGGGATGTGTGTCAGCTCTTCCCTGTGTCACACACACTCTGCACTTCACTGGGTACTGGTTCCTACTGTGTTCTGCAAATCTGCCCTGTTGTGACTCCAGATTCCATTTGGTGCATTGTTAATAACAAAGAGGTGAATTGTTACCTATTTCTCACACTGCTTCCCCTGTTGTCTGGTTCCTTGCCCTGCTACAGGCATTGCAGGGTAAAAAGGAAAGGAAAAGGAAAAGGAAAAGGAAAAGGAAAAGGAAAAGGAAAAGGAAAAGGAAAAGGAAAAGGAAAAGGAAAAGGAAAAGGCTGTTTTTGAATGCAGTGTATGTAAGCACAGTATATGAGGTGCATCTGAGCATGGGGAATTTCCTCACACATGCCACCTCCATTGATGGCAGAGGTCAGGAAAAGGAGAAAAGAACATTTTCAGCCTCAGGGTGCTGCTGGATGTGAGTATTGGCAGCTGAAGGAGGATGTTCCTGGGTATGTTGAATCTGACCTTTGCCTGCCCCTGGTTTTCCCATTCCTACCCAGTGCCATGGCAGTGCTGTGTAAGTCACCAGCCCTCACAGTCCACTGCACCAGGCAGATATGTTTCTTAAAAAAATTGAAATAAGCTGTTTTCTGGAAAGCCTCAAGCCCTCCATTCTAAAGATCTGGCTCTTACAGAAGAAGCCAAGAAAGCCTCTGGCATCTTTTGCTGCAATCACAGACCTCTTATTCCACTGGTCTACCAAAGGTAACCACATGTAGGATCTCAGAGATATCCTCATATGTGCTTGTGACTTTAGGATCTGGAAGGAGGAGCAACACAGACATTTCTGGCATTCACACAGCCAGACTTAACTCCAGGTTCTGTTGTGAACAACAAAGCACCTGGTACATGGCATGCCCTACCTGGTCCCCTCACCTGGAGCCATTCTGCCTCCCTGTGAGATTCTTTGTGTTCTCTTTGCCATTGGCTCCTTGAATCCAAACTGCTCCTTTTCCTTGGCAATACACTGAGGCAGTGGGATTGTCAGGGAGCCCATGCTATAACCAAGGGGCTCAATTCTGTCCAAATACAGAGTGATGGACTTGGAGGTGGTGGAATCATGCTTTCCTGGGGATCTGACCTCTGCCACTATCCCAGGGTTAGTGCTGGGACACAGGGAGGGAATTACCTGTGAGACAGGACTGGAGCTGGTGTGCAGAGCATTCCTGGACTGCTGCAGGTGCCAGTGTTTGTGTGATGGGTGTCCTTAGCAGCCAGATTGTATTCAAGGCAGGTGCTGTGACTTGTTTTGGGAACTGCACAGGATGACATCAGGCATAGTCATAGTTTTGGGGTTTTTTTTACAAGTGGTCAGTATTTGATCACGAGCATCTCCAGTTTTCTAGAGGAGAAAACCACATCTGAGACATTTCTGTTGTACCCAAGAATATGAAAGTTATTTGAATATTTCTTAGTAACTGTGTTTTGGAGTTTCAGGGTGAGTTAAATTATGAAATCCCCTTTCTTCCTCACCCCTCTGGAAGTCCAGAGGATTCATGGGCAAAGTTGAGACGTCACAAGAACAAACTGTATTCTTCTTCTGGCTATTTTGAGAAGGAACAAACCACCCCCAGAAGTGTGCTGCAGAGAAACACAGCAAAGCTCACCCTTGCTCAAGGAAACTCAGGCTTTTCTCTAAAGGCTTGAGGAGACAGCAGTGCAAAAAACCATGAGGTCCCAAGAATGCAGCAGGAAGAAGAGGAGCAGATGGGAATCCTCACTCCAAACTTTTGAGGCAAACACAAACCCAGCAATACAGGGTTTAAAAGAATGAAGAAACCTAACACTAAACCCCAATCCCTGAGCTCAGGAGTGTGTCACCCTGAATATCACAGGTGTGCCTGCTTGTTCCTTGACTACATCTCATAGCATGGGAGCCATCCAGGACCTCTGAGGCAGGGTGCTCTCCTGAAGCCAGGGTGGAGGGGAGGTTCCCAGAGGGGAGGCTCAAGGAAGAGCTGTGTGGTACCACCCTGTGAGCAGCAGAGAGGGAGGGATGGCTCCTGGCAGGACAGGGTTGGGCTGTGCACAGTGGCAGCTGCAGTGTGGGTGGCAGTGTCTTCATTGGGGGTGACCCTGGGAGCTGCCTGAGCTCGTGAGGAAACCAAGGGATGGAACTGGGGCGCAGTTTTTAGGTATTTTAGGGTATTTTGGTAATATTGGCACTTGTATTTTGGATGTGGGGTTGGCCATACATCACCTCCCAGGCCAAGAGTGAGAGAGAAGCCTCCAATACATGGAAATGTGGCTACAGTACAGTATTAACCCTTGGGAGTGAGATCTGGAATCTCTGCACAGGTCTCCAAAAGTAGTGGGTAAGTGCCTGTGCCTGCCAGGAACCAAGGGGAAGGGAGAAATTAGGAAAAAAGAGCAGTACAGCACTAAAACAAGGTTCCAAACAAATCCCATCCCCTCAAGTTTTCCAAGTCTGCCTGGACAAAGCCCTGGGCAGCCTGCCCTGCCTTTGAATGCAGTCCTGCTTGGAGCAGGGGATTGGACTGAGTGACCTCAAAAGGTCCCTTCCAGTCTAAATATTTCTGTGGTTCTGGGATGGATGTTTGAAATATAGAACAACCAGACCTAATTATAGCATTGGAGAAATCCATGACACATCTATCCACAGCTTAGAGCAGTGCTGCTCCCTCCCCCACCCCGTAAAGCTAGAAAGAGAGCAGAAAAAGGTGATCACAATCTACAACACACAGTGATTCTTGGACAGGGAGACACCCAGGGGCTGCAAATTCATCACTAATGTGGAGAAGATGAGTAAGAAATGATTGGGAATTTGGGGACACTGAACAAAGTGAGGGGGTGGCAGGTTTAAAATGAAGAGGAGCTCAGAGAGCTTAAGCTTCTTACAAAGACCTTGATTTCTCCCCTGATGGATTTTTCCATCACTGAAGGAAAATGTATCCATGATTTAAAAACAAACAAACAAACCAACCCAACCAAACAAAACTCCCCACAAAAACCCCTCCAAAACAAAACAAACAAACCCCACTTGTTTCTGAGTCAAAGACCTTTGATTAAGGAGATCTTTTGAGCCACAGATCAGTGGTTTTGGTGCTACAGAAATGTCCAGGTACCCCTAAGAGTCCATGTACCTGCCATACTGTCAGAAAGCTTAAATGAGCTACACACTGCCTGCAGAAACACCTCTGTTTACTCAGGTTTGACACTGGTCCCTGCTAAATTTGCAGAGATCAGCAGATATTTCCCATCACACTTGGGAAAAAAGAATTCCCTGTCATCTTCTCCTTTCACTTACATTATAAATTTCTGCTGCCCAGCTTCTTCCTGACTTAAGAGTCCCAAACTATTCTTCTGAGGCTTCTGAGAAACATTACTTTGTCTCAGTTGTTCAGTTTCTCTAGTTTTACATTATCATTTTTCTCTAAACAGACCAGAATTTTTGACAATTCACCATCACGGGCAAGTGCACAGAATGCAGCTGAATTGTCTGTTAGTTCTGTAGGGTGTTCACTGTTTGATTTTACTTTTCATTCATCTCCTAATGATTTCCTAACTTTCCTTTTTGCTTGTCTGGCTCCTCCTGAACAGCAAGCTGAGTTTTTCATAGAAACATTTATTGCAACACTAAGACCTTTGCTGAGTGGCTGTAGCTAGTTTAGAGCTCAGCACTGTGTGAAGCCAAGGAGGATTAACCCTCTAGCCATAATTTAGAATTTACCAGGCATTGCTCATGTTATTGCCTGGGCACTCACTGTTAGCAGATCCTTCACCAGACTTTCACCTTTGGAACTCTCCATCACCCTGAGAGCACGTGGTCAGAGACAGGGATGTGGAGAAAGGCCTTGTCTTTCTGTGCTTTCACACTCACGTGCTCCCAGAGGCTGCCTCAAGCCCTGGACATCACATAAATAGCTACAAAACATATTTGGAGCATTACAGAGGATCCAAGCTAAGTGAGGGGGCAGGGTGGGGTTTGAGAACCTCCCTTCTTCCACAATACAGAAAATAAACTCCTGGTACTACAGGGGAGAAGTTCTTGTCTGTAAATACAAACTCCCCATGTGAGGAGTTCACTAATTTGCCCTCAAAGCTCCCAAACTGCCAGGCACTGCCATCCAGCAGCAGTGTGCAGTGCTCTGCAGAGCCTGTCAGCCCCTGCCTGAGCTTTGGGGCTCACCCTGCTGCCCTCCTGCCCCGTGTGGGATGGAGAGCTCAGTGTCAGCTGGGTGGGAAAAGCAGAACTCAGCCCTGTTCTATCCTTGGTGGCCTTTGAGGAGCTCTCCTGCAGACACAGGGGGCTGGGTGCTCCCACTGTGCCACCTGGCTCCTCTCTTCTCTGGGCAGGCAGGGTGCACCACACCTGAGAGGAGAGGGAGCTGAGCTGTCCAAGCTGCACTTGTGCTGCTGTCCAGGTCCTGTGTGCCTGCAGCAGCTGAACTAAGAAAGTTTACAAAGGAGATGATCACAGCTCCTGTCCAGTCCAGCCCAGACAGATGCAATAGGTGTCCAGCAGAAATAAGTGGTTTTGACCTGATTTTCTAGAAAATCAGACTGACCACACTTCCCAGGGTCTTTTGGGGAAATGAAGGGGTGACATACGAAAGAAGCATTGAAAGAATCTCAACTGAACCTTGGACAGACTCCCAAGAAAATCCTGACTGAACCCCCAGTCACTCTACATTATCAGTTCTGACTTAAATCAGCAGCACCTTTCCCACACAGCCCTTGGAGAGGATGTACAGACAGATTCCTCTGGCCATCACCTGCCAAACACTTTTCACACAGAGACCTATTCCTGGGAAAGCTCTGCAGAAATTGCCAAATCCAGTCCTCATCCGTGGGCTGGACACAGCTCCCCACCTGTACCTGGGATACTGGAGGTTACAGTGGTGTGTACCCAGAGCCTAAAAGCCCCCCAACAAGAACTATCAGCCTAGAAAATGCTGATTTTGTGGCTGAATTACTTTTATTCTGAGGTTGCCAGCTCTTCACTGCAGCTGCACTGAGACAACAAAGTCCTTCCAGGTCTCCCACAGCCCACTGCCACAGAGCTGACAGCCTAGCCAGGGCTCTCCCACCTTCCACAAAAGCTCCACAGGTTATTTTTTGACCAGGTCATAACCACCAAAAGGACAGGACTTTAACAACTTATCTTGAGTTGTGCAAGGAACAAGACCAGGGGACACTGACAGACATTTCAAAGTGGTTCAGCCATTCCAGTAACAGCATCCACAGCCTGCTACAGGGCAGGAAAGGAACACTTGGGTATATCCCTCAACTCTGCAAAGGAATTGACTGGAAACACTTTGAAAAGAAAAAATCAGCCCTGTAAGAGTAGGAGAGCAACAGCTGCCTTGATTTTTATAATATAAAATAACCTTGATTTTTAGAGCCTTTGTGGTATAGAAAACTGCAGCAGAGAGCTGTAGCCCTGCTGTCAGACTGCACTCAGCCTGGAAGGAGTCACTACCCACTTGTCCCAGCAGCTCTGGATGAACTTTAAGTTCTTTCCACCCCAAACCTTTCTATGATTCTATCACCTGGCCCAGCCAGCAAAAGCAGCCACTCTGCAACAGAACAACACCATCCACATCTGTAATTTCTCCTCAGCACAGAGAAGGAGCATCGCATCCTCCCAGCCTCATTTCAAGGACTTAGTTCCAAGCATCAGATTAGAAACCCAATCCTTCCAACTCGAGTATCAGGTGGGGCGCACAAGGCACCGGGACAACAGCCCGGGAGCAGCAGCAGAGGCAACACTTCTCCCCGTGGTCCACAGCCTGGAGACGGGCACCGAACAAAGGCACACGGGGGATATTTCAGCTTTTATTCGCGAATCCATCCGTACATTCCGACCGGGCGAGCGGCAGCTGCCAGAGCCCGGCAGCACCAGGGGGCAGCAGCAGCCAGGAGTCACCGGAGCTTCCCCAGCGCCTGGAAATTGGAGCCAGCCGAGGAAACCGAACCCCGCCGCCTTTTACATCTCACCTTCTCCGAGCAAGGGAATTGGAAATCGAGTCATCTTTATCACATTCACAAAGGTGTTGGATTTAGAGTCTTGCGCGTTCAGCGTAACGATCTGGAGTTGAAGTGATTATTCAGCTTGAAAACTACCCCGGGCTTGCTTTTCCCAAAGCCAGCATCTTAAAGCTGCAGTGCTCTCCAGGCATCTTTCCCAGCAGTCCTAAAGCCAAATAACAAAAGGAGCCCTTGCAAATAAATTATCACAGGGAAATAAATAAGATTAGCACTGAACTATACAGTTGCATGGTCTTTATTTGGTTTCAGAGGTGGAAAAAAAGTGGAGCCAGACTGCAGCTTTAAGCCTCATGCCTGAATCAACCTCAAACACTTGGTAAATTTTACAGCTGATTAGCAGTACAGGTCCGAGATCTGAAGTTCCACGGAGATGAACATTTAGGCACAAACGCACACCCTTCCCCAAGGCATACTTTATTTTTGTGAGTTAGAAAAAAGCCTGCTATGGGGAAGTGCCCCTTTCCCGAGCTGAACAGACATGACTGAAGACCTATTTACTGTCACAGTAAAACATCCCAACAAATAACTAACCCCACCCATGGTTGCAAGGGAAAACTGGTTCAAACCATGCACCAGGGAGACAATTCTCTCTCAGGATCCTTCAACTCCGCTGGCACCACGGGATCCACGAGCAAATCCAGCTACCAGCAGGGCTGCCAGCTGCCTAACGCTTCTTGTGCTCCAAGCCTGGTTGAGGAAAGTCGTAAGTCCATTATTTCTACTTAAGCCAGAAATCCTGATAATGTCATTTAGAGGCAGTTCTACAGCAGGAGCTCTTGATCTGCTCTCTGTTTGGGGAGCACCAACCCCCTCTCCAGAAACTCCCACACAGAAAAAACAAAACAAAACAAAACAAAACACATCCGTGAGAAAAGCAATCCAATTCAAGCCAGTGTCCGATGATTGTCCCTTTGGGGAGGGCAGGAATCCAGGACAGGGCAAGGCAGGGGAAGGGAGGAGGATGACGGGTGGGGAAAAGTTAGAAACAAACTCAAAACCACCAAGACACAAGGAGGAGCTCAAAGCCCCTCAGCAGCTGATGGCACTGGGTTGCTGTTTGCTAACAAAGTCTGAAATGAAGTCGAACTCGTTCTGTCCCAAGAATAACTCCGGCAGCTCCTGAATCCGGTCCAACCCCAGTTCCAGCACAAGGGATGTCAAGACCTCCTCATCTATAAGATCAGTGTCCATAACATTCAACGTCAGCGCCGGCGAGGGCATGTGCTGCATGCCCGGGTGCTGCCCCGGCCCCACTCTGTACTGCTGGGCACCCCCAGCTCCCATGGGCCCGTTGCTCATGCCCAGCGGGTGACCCTGGTACTGGGTGTTGAGTTTTTGTAGGTGCATGCTGGCCATCAGCTGCTGGGTGCCCACCGGCCCCATGTACTGCTGCTGCTGACCCGGACCATTGAACATCATCGCGTTCTGCATCTGGTGGTGGCCCATCTGTCCGCTGAGGTTGGCTCTGGGCCTCATCGCACCGTCCATGCCAGCCCCTCCGTAGGGCATCATCTGAGCGGCGGCGGGCAGCGTCCTCAGCACATGCTGCCCGTGCTGCGGGGGTCCCTGCAGCCCGCTCACCCCCATGCGGTAGCTCTGCAGCCCGGCGCCACCGTGGCTCATCGGCATCATCATATGCTCGGCCATGGCTCCAGGTCCCTGCGAGGTGACAGCGGCTCGGGCACGGCTCCCGGGGACGGCACCGCGTCCCTCTCCCGCC
>WEIU01010302.1:12348-25453 GCA_013389925.1 Aegithalos caudatus
CGGCTGTTCTGCCCGGCTCCCCTGCCCGGCTCCCCTGCCCGGCTCTGCCCGCCTCCCCTGCCCGGCTTTACCCGGCTCCCCTGCCCAGCTTTGCCCGGCTCCTTTGCCCGGCTCCTCTGCCCGGCTTTGCCCGGCTCCCCTGCCCGGCTCCCCACTCCTCTGCCCGTCTCGGCAGTCCCGCCGATCCCTCCCTGTGACACCGCCAGCCGCACACCTCAGCTCTCGGGACTCTTCTCTCCGGTGCCTTCCTCCTCACAGTGCCCCTGCCCAAGTCTTTAAGCTCAGGTCCCACCGCGGGGCTTGTGCGGAGCTCCCTGTTGTGCTGAAGGATGCGCCTTTGTTAGGTGCTCCCAGGGCCGAGCTTAGTGCCCGGGAATTGTTGGTGGCATCAGCTGCGTGGTTGCTTACTCTGTCGGCAGCATCTTCCCAGCCAGGAGGCACCAACCTTCCAAACACAAACGGTGCTAAGGGTGCTGTACACACCGGGGTTTGCTGGTGTAACTGCAGCGGTGTCTTTTTCACCTGTCTCACAGGCTCCCAGTGCAGCCCACATGCCCACCTGCTGAGCTTTGCTAGCCAAATTATACCACCATGGGCCTGGACTGCAGCAGCTCCGTGCTCTCTTCAGGATGTGCTGCATTCCAGTAGTGCATGAAACAACAGCCGTGATCTTCCTTGTCTGCTTTGTGTTTTGAAGGAACCTAGAGACTTCTTTATAAAAGATATTAGTGTTGCATAGTCACCTGCTTGGAAGGCAGGGAATGACATTGTTGAACTTGCTTCCCCAGCTTCATTCTTTGTCTCTGTCCTCTCCCAGACAGCTCTTAACCAGAGCATTACAGACCATGGCACTGGTAGTGACAGAATTTTTCTCCTGGCTTGGGGCAGGTTGTTCCATGGAGTTTTAAGTGTTCTGCATATTTGTGGTGCTTGCAGACCCTGGTGAGCAGAGGAAAGGTCTAAATCAGGCAGCATCTCCCAAAGGGTTACTTGTAAGGAATATTTCTGTACCAAAACACTTTAAACCAGCAGCTCAGAGGAGGTAACACCTGGGAGCCTTCAGCTCCAAGATGCCAGCAGCCAGGAATGGAAAATGTCCTCTCTTACCTGGACAGAGCACAGGGCCATAAATCTCCAGGACATTCTGGGAGTTGCTTTTGTTTGTGCCACCTTCTGCCTTGTTAGGTGGCTGGAGTAAGTTTCAGGTGTTGTTGGTGAGCCTCTAGCTGATGAATCAGTTGGTTAATTGTTCAATATAATTACGTAATGATTGTTTTTTAACTCTAGAGATTTTGACAAATGCATTTTTAGTACTAATAAACACATGCTCACATACATAGACCTGCCTGCCTACGAGTTCACATGCAGATGCACACCCAGGTGAGGAATAAATGCTAGGGGAGTGTCTGCCCTTGTCTTTTCAGAGGCATCCAGCCATGAAAACATCTCTCACTTGGAGGAGAGGTGTGGTGTGTCCTGCCAGACCTGGGCAGGGGCAGGAATTCTTGGACACAACAGGTGGGAAAGAGCTCTCCACGGTATTTGCATTACTGAAGACCCCAAAGGTGGTAAATTTCTCTTTGTTTTGGAAACAAAGCAGCAGATGAGAGAACACTTGCTGAACACAAATGGGAAGGTTCTCTCTCTCTCTCTCTCTATCCTCACTCATGCCCCTTCTCCTGCAAGGTAAGACCAATCAGCCACTCACCCAGTCTGACCAGAAACAGAGCTCTGTGCCAGCTTTGTGTCACTGTCCCTAAATGTTTCCCCTGGGGTATTTGAGAAGAACCAGTGCCTGCAGGAAGGGAACAGGCACAGGGGGATGAGAGGCATTGCAGTGGGCAGAGGTGTCCAGACATCCACAGCTTCCACATTTACCCTGTCTGTGCCAATTCCCTGTGCTCTTAGGGCTCCCTAAGAGCCACTAATGTTTTATTTTACAGGGACCAGCTTAGATGGGCCTGCTACAATTCACACTGCCTCAGTTGGAGGAGCAGAGCTGGGGAGGGCTGACAGTTCTGGTAGCATCTCTCTCACTGCTCCTTTTGGCCCAGAACAACCAGTGGGTGCTTGTTGTGCTGAGGATTAAGGACCCAAAGTGTATTTGCATTTACAAACGGTGTGTGTGACCCATCTAACCCCAGGCCTGTGTCTCTCCCCTCTGCCATAGCCCAAGGACAGAATGGCCTTTCTGGGAAAGCAGAGAAACTCCCAGATCCAGCCCTTGGGCACTGGTCAGTGAGCCCTGATTGAAGTCACCACATCAGCCACTCCATCAGGGTGTCATTGGTGGCTTCCTGACACAGGACTTCCCCAATGTCTTGGGGTGATTTTATGGTGATTCTTTATTCCCTAATTGTCTGCTTTATGCCCAGAAATGGCTGCTGTGGCTTTATGATGCACCCAGGTTGGGGAGCTTTGGGCTCCTGCATGGTTTGGTTCAAACCCTCTCTCTCCAGCATGCTGTGGTGTGGACCAGGACACTACATTATTCCTTTTGTTGGATTCGTTTTTTTGCTTACTTGAGGCAATAATTTTTTTCTCACCTTCCCCTAGCCTGGAGGCTGTACTGGGAATCCTCTTGGCAGCTTTTTGGATTTTTTTTTTCCTTGAACTGTTTTGGCTTTGATTTTATTTTTATTTTTTTTTGTCCATCTGGGGAGCTGGTGGGGACCACCCTGAACCTGAGACCTTGGAGAAGCTGAACCAACACGAGCAAGGACACCAGAACCCACCAGCTTTTCCTGCTGTAAGGAGGAGACCCATGTCAGAAAGGTTCCCATCCATTCTGCCTGAGAGGCTGTGTGAGCTCCTGTTCCTCCCCTTCCCTGTGACAAAGGGGGACAGCCACCATCTCTGCCTCCTGGCCACGTGGTCTGTGAAGGGGTGGGGGTTAAGGTTTTGAAATTTGGATATCTAGAATTTAGTCAGTCCTTTTCTGTGCCTTGCAGGCTTCCCTTTGTTTCCTGTTTTGCTTTTTTTTTTTTTTGTCTTGGGACATACAGTATAATCAAATATTCACTATCAGCTGCTGAAGGTCTCTGTACCAGATCTGGAAGGATCCTAGGGAGCCTCTGCTGCACATGTAATGCTTTCCCAGCAGATTTGTTTGTTGACAACCAGGAGATGAGAAAGGAGTGCAATGCACTGTCGTTTTTTGTTTGTTTAAGAACCATTACAGTTTGCAAACCTCAGCTCTGAAGCTGAGAAGTCCAGCAGAAATTGTGGTGCTATAAATACTGAACCAGGAGCAGATCTGATGGAACTTCTTTAGTTTGGCTTTAAATAAGCACATCAACAAGCCAAGATTTAGAAGTTAAATGAAATATTAAACTTCTTTACACAGAGTTACACTTACAGGTCTCTCTGACAAAGAGAACTGGCCAACAGCAAATTCTTTGAGACACCCTGTTTCCAAAACTATTTCTTGTGCCCAGATGGGTCTGACATGGACAATTAAGGTGACAGCCACCATTCAGTGGGCAGGATGTGGGGAATTTGTGGTTCCAGCAGGGCCATGGGTGCCAGCAGGGAGGTGTGGTGGATCTGAGCTCCCTGGTGGATCTGAGCTCCCTGGGGGCTGTGAGCAGGGCAGAGCAACATCTCCTGGGAAGGTGCCCCAGACCCTGCCTGCCCTGGTGATGGGTCTGTGGAGTTGTCACCCCACAGGTGATTTGCAGGGAAGGACTTTGCCCAGCACAGTCATGGTGTTGTGCCATCCCTCAGTACAGGTAGGGCAGGGACACGCTTGTGCCAGCATGGAGCTTCCTGGAGAAAATGCCTTAGGTCAGGGAGATGGGATGAGTGTGGGGTTTCTCATTTCTCTGAGAGCAGCTATGGGTGTGCAGCAAGAAAGACTTTTCATTAGGATTAAAAACACCCCCAGATATTAAGGAAGAAAAGCAAATAGCTCAGATGTGGCTCCTCTCTGGGCACAAGTAACTGCACAGCCACACAAGCATTCATCCAACAGCCACCCCAAATCTCCTCTCCCTGAATTCTTCCTGGTGAAAGGGCCCTCCAGGAGAGCAGAATCCAGGTGCTACATTAGCTTGTGATTCTCATCTGCATTTAGATAGAAACACTAAAAAAGCAGGAGGTGCTGGGCAGAGCCAAGGGACACAAACAGCCCATTGGAGGGGGCAAAGGGTGGGCTGAGCCCCACTGGGAGCAGGGACTGCTCTGGGGGTCCATTAACTCTGCTGGGATGCCAAGGATGGGAAGGCTGTGCCTCCTCTCAGCTCTGTGGGAGCCAAATGTGCAGGTGCTGGGTGTGCAATCTCCTTGCTCACAGCTTCCTGTGTGCACTGCTGTGGGCCCCTCTGCAGCATCTCACCTGCCAGGGCACTAAAGGGTGCAAAGGTGGCTGAGCCCAGAGCCAGGCAGGAGGGGTTGGTGCTCCCTGGGCAGGCACAGCTGATCCCAGCTCCCCGTGTGCTCCAACCACCAAGCTGGCTTGCCCAGTTGTAAACAACTTTTTTTTTTTTTTCCTTTCCTTCTGGGCTAATCTTTCTCTGTGGGGACAGATAACATCACTGGAATTTTTCCAGTGTCCTTTGCAAGAGCCTTCTGCTTTGGACTTTGGCTGAGACGCACATGAATGAGACACGAGCTTCCTCAATTGCTTTCTCTTGTTTGCTTTCCTTTGGGCCTCCTTCCTGCTCTGCTCATTGCTTCTGGTTCCTGGTCTCATGGAGAGTGACCAGAGCAAGCTCAGCACCACCTTGTGCTTCCCTGGATGTCCCTGTGGGGCTGGGTCAGGATGCTGGCAGGAAGCAGGAGGGGAACTGGGGTCTGGGCTCTCCTCACTAATGCCCTGCACAGTGGAGCTGGTACTTGGTGAGCTCCTGCTCTGCATCCTGGCTTTTTCCAGGACAGCTGCTTTGGGTTTATGCCTGTACCATGGCTGGGGTGGGCTTCACTTCAGCCTCAAAAGCCCAAAGGGGTTCTTGTCCTGCTGCAGAAGCAAACCCAGTACAGGTGGTGTGGTACCTGAGCCCCAGCCCACAGCCTACCTGTCCCCACCCTGCCCAGAGATTCCACTTATCACCCCTCAAGCCCTCAGGGACCACCCTAAAGGGTCTGACAACAGAAAATCTGTGCTGTTTTGGAGAGGCCTGGCAGCCCAAGCACCACTCAGCCATGGATGTGCAGCCTGAGCCTGGCCCAAAGGGCTCAGGGTGCTGCTCTGAGCATGGCAGGAGCAGGCAGCCTCTGCCATGCTGCAGGGCCACCATGTCAGCAGCTCCTGCAGGAGTGCTGCACATGCCATCTCTCACCTCTCCCCTGTGCTGTCATCCCTCCCCAGCACACTTCTGGGGCTTGCTGCAGCCAGGGAAACTGAGGCACTGACCTTGTCCTGCTGCTGGCCACAGCTGAGCCACCAGCCTGCACAGGCCTGGCTTGTGTTCTATTGATGTTTCCCACTTCTCTTCTTCCTTTCCACCTGGGACTTTTCCAGGTTTCTCTATGGAGTCTGTGCTCCACAGACTATAAAATATCTGGCTCTGATGTCCAAGGGATTGTCCACTCACCAAATGATGGGGCTCTGCTCTTGCAGGGTCCCATCAGTCCCATGGCTGTCCTGCCCAGGTCCCCCAGCATGTTCTCTCCCTTCTAAAGACAAGCCAAGGAGTCAGCCTTGAGTGACCCATAGATCTGCTTCAGGGTAAGGAGCTGCTTTGCCCAAGGCCTGGCTCACATTGCTGGCCAGGCTTGTGGTCATCACTGCATGGCCTTTCTGGATGTCCTGGTCACTGTGATTCCCCTCAGGGTGGATTTGAGGCACGGGTGGACAGATCAAGGCTGTGGTTTCCCTGGCAAGAAGCCTGCTGTGTCCTGTCCCATCATGGGTGAAGCCTGCCCCTTCTTGGCTCCCCCTGCACACCCTGTCCCTCTGCCCCTTCCTCCCAGGACCTGCTGGGTGGTGGTGGGGCCAGTGGAGATGGACAGCAGTGGGGCTCTTCACTCCAGTGCTGCTCCTGTGAGACCCAGCACCCTCTGGGGCAGGGACACAGAGAGGTTTAGGGTTATTTCTTGTTATCTCCAGGCACCTGCACCGCTGCTGTGCTGAGGCAGATTAGCTGTGGCGGTTTCTCTGCTGTTGCCTCATGCAACTGCCTTGCATTTGGAGGTTGTGGTAGCTGGGGCTGCGGTGGTGACTCTTTGGAGGGGGCTATAGAATGGTGTTTCTTTCATTATCACTAGGAATATCTGTTGCTGTTTATCTCCCTTCTCTTTCCTTCGTGTTGTGCAACCTCCTCTTGAGATGTCAGCCGTTGTTTTTCCAGGGTTGATGTAGCAAGAAAACTCTTGCTGGTATTTCCAGACCCTCATGGCTGCATTAGGATCCCCAAGTACTTTTCCTCTCCATTAATGAGTGCAGGTGTTGAGCAGGGACTGCAGCAAAGCCCTGGGAAGATGCAAGCTTGTGAAGGCAGCTCTGGTTCTCGTGGCCAGGGAGGATCAGGGCGGGTGACTCAGGACAACTGAAAGTTTTGTCCTGGGAGAGCTGCCTGGGATCCAGGTCGCTGAGACAGACCTGTTTGTCAGGTTCCTATTTTTGTTATTCACTAGCTCAGTATTCCTGAAAACAAATGGTGTTGTTGTCACCTGATTGGCATCGCAGGCGTCAGAGCGTGGAGAGTGTCCCGTGGAGAGCCTGTTTGGGTGTTTGGGTGGCTGGGTCTCAGCTCTGCAGGGTTTTGGCTCTGCTGTGGCCATGTGCAGCTGTGGCTCCTGCAGCCAGAGCTGCTCCTCTTGGGCTGTGCCCCTGGAAAAGCCCTGGTGCTGCCTGGGGACCTGTCCCCCACCAGCTGCTCCAAAGCCAGGCCAAAGCACCACAGCCTTTGCTGTCAGAGACCTTCAGACTGTCCTGTGTGCCTGTGTTTTGTGTGTGGTGGCTGTGGGCTGAGCCTGCAGCAGGGACTTCATAGAACTGTAGAGCCTTCCTGAACTGAGGGACCCACCAGGATCATCCAGCCCAGCCCCTGGCCCTGCCCAGAGCCCAGCAATCCCCCCTGGGCACCCCTGGAGCTCTGTCCAAAGGCTCCTGGAGCTCTGGCAGCCTCGGGGCCGTGCCCATTCCCTGGGGAGCCTGGGCAGTGCCAGCACCTCTGGGGGAAGAACCTTGCCCTGATCTGCAGCCTGAGCCTGCCCTGGCCCAGCTCCAGCCCTGCCCTGGCTGCTGTCCCTGGGCAGAGAGCAGAGATTGGAGCTGCCCCTCCACTGCCCCTCCACTGCCCCTCCACTGCCCCTTGTGAGTAGCTCTCAGTGTTCTCTGCCTTCAATATCCTCTGGGTCCAGCTGAACAAGTCGAGTGACCTCAGCTGCTCCTCATATTGCTTCTCCTCTAGACCATTCCCTGGGCTTTGGGACAAAACCCCCATGGTTTTTGCTGGCCCCCTCCTGCAGCAGAGGTGAGCTCTGCTGGCCCTGGCTCAGGCTGTGGGCTGGTGATGGTCCCTGAGTCACCACCAGGTTGGGGTAGGACAGGACAGAGTCACTGCTGTGTGAGAAACTGGTTGTATAGAGGGGAGAAAGAGCTGGCAAAGGGCTGATTCCAGGGCCCCTGGCAGAGCCTGAACAGCCTCAGGAGTTCTGGGAGAGGGCACTTGTGGCAGGACACTGCTGCTTCCTTCATCTGCAGCAATGTCTGTCTGGAGCTGGACATTTCTCCTTAGGCCAAGCTTCAGCAGAAAAACCTGCCAGCTAAACCAGGGATTTCACTGATAGGTAATTTTTTTTGCTTAATAACAAACCAGTCACGTGAAAATTCTTGTTTTGTTTTGAAAAAATAAAGAAACAATTTTTTTCCTGTGTCATCCATTCTCCTTTTTATCTCAGTAAGAGCTGACGGGGAGCACGACCTGCTTATGATCTCAGAAACACAGAAGAAAACATCTGCTGGTGTTTGTGGTGAGGGAAGCATGGCTGTGCCTATCTCAGTGAGCAGCCCTGCTGCTGCTGCCTGCCTGAGCTTCAGTGATCTTGTCCTGTCAGCAGGGCAGTGGCAGAGGCTGGGGCTGCACTGCTGCAGTGCACGGGCAGAGCAGCAGAGCAGAGGGACTGTGGCCAAAGGAAGGCCAGTTCCCATGTGGACAGGTTTTCTTGTTTTCTGGGTGCTTAAGTGAATTATTGGTTTGTTGGGAGTAAAGTGAAAGTGTGTTCTCTCAGAAAATGCACGTTGCTGGGCAGTGCCCACTGAAATCCACGGGAGCTGTTGGCATATGTGATGTTAGGAAAACAGCTCCTGTTGCTGCTGCCATTGTCAGGATTAAAACTCAACTGCCCTCTTTGGGAACACTGACTGCTGAAGGCATCTGTTGTGTCAGGGACAAGCTGGTGAGAGTGGCTGACTGTCAGGTGGGGAGAGAAACCCTCCTGCTGCTGCTGCCATGGCCATGCTGTGGGCTTGGGAAAGTTCCACACTCTGCCTGGGCTTCAGGGACAGTGGGGTTGGGATGGTTGGTGCTATGGGTAGGGGGTGCAGGAGGGGTGGGAGCAGCTTCCCTCCCTGCTCCCCCAGCCTCCTCCACCTGCCCCATCCACCCCTCTCTGCTGCTGGATCTATGCACAGGGCTGCAGGGGTTGTCTCAAGGGGTTCTCCTGAGTATCTCAGTGGAGAAGTGGCCAAGGGCAGACTCTGAGGTTCTCCTGTCACTGAGGTGGCCCTGATGCACCCAGCAGAGACATGAGATGGTGCCAGTTAAATGTGTCATGGCACCATTTAAATATCTCATTTCCTGACACCAGTGGCTGCAAGCGCTGCCACTTCTGACCATGGCAAGGTCTGAGTTGGGCTCTGCAGTTGAGAGCATGAAATGAGTTTAGGGAAAAGCTGAGGGTCTGAAACGGGAAAATCCACATTCAAAAGCTGCAGTCCCTGGGAGACACCAGTGTAAGGCTGGGGGACAGCTCTGCATGGAGTTACAGGCCTCTCACCTGGGACAAAGTTGGAGATTTGGACCAGCACAACTCTTCCTGTGTTCCAGGCTGTGGCTTGGTTGTGCTGCACTCTCAGCAGCACTGTGAGAGCATTCCCCTGTCTCAGGGTGAGGTGGCTGTGTTACTGTTGTCCTGAGGGACACAGGACTGTGCTCTGTGGCTGCATTTTTACAGGCAGCTGAATTGCCTTCTCACTGGTGCAGTTTTCTGATGCTTTAGGGAGTTCCAACATCTCACACAGGAGCTCATCTGGTGCTGGAGCTCTTGTTAAGCAGGGAAGAAGGGCTCTGGGCTGGGAAGCAAGGTCTCCATCCTGCTATGGATATGTGGCATTAGTCTGGTCCATTATGTCTCATAGATAGTCTGGTTCATTATATCTGATGTGATGCACCCTCAGCTTTGGAGAGCAATCTGGACCAGCTTCAAGCTCTTCCACCTTGGTGGCACTGCAGTCCCCTGCCAGCTGTGCTTCAGAGAGGCTCCATGAGAAGGTTCAAAGGGCCTTGTGGAGGAGCTGAGCTCCCCCAGAGCACAGAGGAGCACCAGGCTGGAGCACCCAGGAGGAGGAGAAACAGCAGGAGCCACGTTGTGCCCAGGGCAGTGTCTGGGATCTCCTCTGGGCATCTTCAGTTGGTTGTTGTCAGGTAGCAGGATTTGGTCTGGGCTTGGACTCAAGAGGATTCCAAGGTCCAGCATGGATGTGGGCCCTGCAGAGCAGCCCAAGGTGGAGAAGAGCTGCTGCTACTCTCCCCACACGAGCAGCTGATCCAAGCTGCACGGGTTTCTGCAGCATTCCCAGCTAAGATCCCCTTCCCCAAAGCTGTGTGAGCGATGCAGTTTCCTCCTCAAGGTGTGGGAGCAGGTGACACAGCACACAGGCTTTGCAGGCACTCCTGGAATGATCAGCATTCACTGGAGACAGCATGGGACACCCTGTGTCCCGTGGGTCCATCCAGATTTCCGTGTGTGTTTCACAGTCCCTGCCCCATGGCCACAGGGGAATGTTTTTGTGACTGGTGACCCAGTGTCACTGCTCAGGAATGTGGCAGGTGCTGCCCATGTTTTGGACTCTGCAGCATTTGGGTCCCTGAGCTTTGGGTGTGTGCTGGACCAGGTGATGCTGGGGGAAGGGGGGGACAGGGCAGGGGAGGGGGTCTGTGCACAGGGGGCTTCTCTGGGAGCTGAATGCTCTGCTGCTCTCTCAGGCACCCCCTCAGGTGGTGTCCCCAGAGCAGTTACCTGAAGATATTGTGCCTGGGATGTGGCAGGGTCTGTGGCTGCAGCCTGGAGTGGTCTGGCTGGAGCATTGTGTTAGAACAAAGCTGCTCCAAACCTGCAGATCAAGGTGTGAATCACTGCAAAGGTCTGCACTGCTGGCTGGGGCTGCCCACACTCAGGCAGGGCTGGGAGCACAGGTCTCACAGGCAGAGGCAGCCTGCTGTGAGCGCTGAAGTTTTCCAGCTTGACAAACCTTGCTGTGGAATCCCTGCCTTGTCCTTCACCTCCATGGGCTCCTCTCTTGGGCCAGGAGATCCTCTGTCCTTGTCAGCTCTGTGCCACAGGGAATGGACACCTCTTGGACCTGAAGGGTCCCACCTTCCTCAGCCTCTCCTCATACAGAAGATGCTCCAAGCCCTTCATTTTCTGGCCCTGTCTGCTGCAGTAACTCCACACCTTTTCTGTATTTCAGTTTGTGCAGCTGTTTCTGGGCACTGCTCCTTGGAGATCTTGGGATCTCCTTGGGCTTCCTTTGGGAATGCCTTGGAGGGCTGTGCTGCTGGTGTCTCACTGTATTTGCAGTCAGCAGTAGGGAGCTGGAGCCACCCTGGGTGCCCACATCCTTGTGCTGCAGCCACCACAGTCCCTGGGGGCTGCCTGCCCTGTCCATGCACCCCTGCTCCCCTCTGCACCCTCCTGCTCTGGGCTCTGAGCTGCCTGAGAGGTGTGGGGCATGCCAGGGGTTTTGTGGAGCTCAGCTGTGCCTGGGCAGGAGTGTGAGGTGTGCCTGGAGTGATGGGGGGACTCCCAAGGCCAGGACAAAGCCCCCCAGTAGATGGGAAAGTCCACTGGAGACAACTTGAGCTTGTTCTGTGCGAGGTGTGAGCAGTGAATTACACCTGGAAGTGAAGGAGGTGAAGAGAGGGGGCTTTCCCCTGCTGCTCCTTTTGTGGGGTGAAAAGTGTGAGCAGGTTTTGGAGCTGGTGACAGCAAGGAGCAGGAAGAGGAAGCGTGAGGGATTATAAATATCTGTCTCTCAAGGGGCAAAAGCAGTGAGATACAAGTTTCCATGAATAGGCTCCTGGAGTATGACACTCTCTTCCCTCTTTCGTGTGGCTGTGCTCCAGATAACAGAAACCACTGCTGATTTCCTGAGCTCACTATCTTTGTCATAAAAACCTCAAACAGCAGCAGTTTATAAATAAGGCTTAGGAAATAGAGCTGCTATTCTGAGGAGCAATGAAACCAGCAGCTTGTCCAGCTCAACTCTTCAATTCTGGTTCACAACAAACTCGAGCCATCACAGAAAGGAACCTGAAGCCTCTCACAAAGAGGAAAGTGGGACTGGGCTGCCAAGCAAGCTGTGGAAATGCTGTACAGAGGCAGGTCTTGGCTGCCAGGGGCTGCCTGCCTCACTTAATGTGCTTAAACCTTCCTAGAACCATGATTTTCCTGAGCTGGAAGGGACCCACAAGGATCATTGAGTCCAGCTCCTGGCCCTGCACAGGACAGACAGACAGACAGAGTCCCACCCTGTGCCTGAGTGTCCAAATGCTTCTTGAACTCCCAAGCTGCAACAGAAAACCCACCTGCATCCTGGCAAGGGCCCACAGACACAGCTACCTGCCACACCAGAAATCACATAGGGCTTCTGACTCCCTCTGCTTTTGCCACCTGTGCCATCCCAGGTTCTGGGATTTGTCCTTATGCCAGTGGATAACACTCCATCTGAGTCAGATCAACACAGGTGCTGAGGAAACCCTTAGCAAGACAGCAGGAGCTGGAATGAGTGCAGGGATGTGTGCTGAAGGTTTTCTCAGAGTTCAGAGACCCAGCTGGGGCTCCTGGGTGCTGCTCCTCCCCTGCTCTGGGTGTGAACCTGGCCCAAACTGGGCTGCAGTGCTGGAACACCACAAACGTGTGGTGATTTTTGGCTCAGTGTTGTCCTGGCACAGAGGAGCAGACCTGGCGGGAGAGCTGTGAGTGGGAAAGCCCTTGGGAAGGGAATTCCTGAAGTCCCAGCATTTTGGGAAAGGTCTGGATGTTATGGACTGGAGGGTGTTTTGAGATGAGCAGTGATCAGCAGAGCCCTGACAGCTGGAGGTGCTGAAGTTTTCCCTGGGGAATGGACAGAAGAGGAAGGGAGGAGAAGTCTTCAAATCCACAGAGAAGTGAAGGATGGATCTTCCTGCCATCATTGTGGTGCCCATCATGAGTCAGAGATTTCAGCTGCAGGGAGGATGATTCAGGTGAGACTCAAGGAAGATCTCCCTGCCTAGAGACAGCTTTTTGTCTTGTAAGAGCTTTAAAATAGGGCAATGCAAGGATAGCTGAGCTACTGAAACTGGGGGGCAGGCCTGTCCTCATCCAAAGTCCCTTCTATCTCCAGGGGAGGCCACATCCAGTCTGAGAGGTTCTGTGGTCTGTGGGGTCTCTTGTGTGTGCTGAGTGTCCTGAGTGGAGCCTCTGCCCTTTGCAGCTCACTCTGGTTTTACACTTCAGGCCAGGAGAGGACCAAGCTGCCCACTGCCATGTGGAGCATCCTGAAGCAGCTTCCTTGAGGGCAGAAAAACCTGTGTGGATAGCTGTGCCACCTAAGGCTTGTCATTATTTGCATTTTGAGGTCTGGAATGTGTCTTGGGAATGTTGCTGTCAGGGCTTCCCACTGAGGAGCCTTGACAGGAGCTGCCTGGCCCAAGGACTGTCCCACAGCTCTGGGCTCCCACAGGGCAAGACCCAAAGTGCAGAAGCTTCTGCTGAAGGCAGGGTCAGACCCAGCCAGGGCAGGCCACAGCTTGAGGCTGGAAACTTCCAAGCTCAGAGTGTGACAGGGAAGCAGAGCCACCTCTTCTGGAAAGCAGGAAGATCCACCTCTGTTGGAAAGCAGGAAAATCCACCTCTTCTGGAAAGCCCCATCCCATCCCATCCCATCCCATCCCAT